>JAWPHD010012269.1:0-77067 GCA_037043455.1 Cyrtodaria siliqua
CAAAGGTTACACTGCACAGTACTAACAATAAACTTTAAATACAACAACTACAGAGTAACCACAATAAATCATACATACAGCAACTTGTATGCTGTACAATAAAGTATTAATGCAATAACTACACAATACCCACAAATAATCATGTATACAACAACTACACAGTACCTATAACAAAACATAATTATTGCAACTACGCAGTACTCATGGTGAAATGCCAATAGAGAAACTACATAGCATTTGCGAAAAGCATAAACAAAGCAAAAACATAGTACAGAGGATATCACATAACTATAGTAAATACACAATATTAACAATGAACATAACTACCACATATTACTCTCATTAAATCATGAACACAGCAACAAAGTACTCACGACAAATATTGAATACAACAACTACACAATACTCACAATAAAACATGAAACACAGCAACTACGGTACCACGATAACTTTGTATACAAAATATACACTGTACCCACAACCAATCATAAATACGCAACTAGACATAACTACCAACAATTATAAATAAAACAAGTACACAGAACTCAAAACAAATCTTAAATACCAAAACTACACAGTTCTCACAATAACTGATGACTCCAGCCACTACACAGTTACCACAAAAAATCATGAACACAGCAACTACACAGTATTAAAATAACTCATGAATACAGAAACTAAACAGTAACCACATCAATTATGAACATATGAACTACACAGTGCTCACAATAACTCATTACTCCAGCCACTGCACAGTTTCCACGAAAAAGCATGAACACAGCAACTACACAGTACTCACAATAACTCTTAATACTGAAACTAAACAGTACCCACATCAATTATGAACATATGAACTACACAGTTCTCAAAATCACTCATGAATACAGCAATTAATAGTTCTCAAATAATTATTGACTACACAGTAGTAACGACCAATCTTAAACACAGGAACTACATATTACTCATATGACACAGTTCTCGCATTAAAGCATTCCACAGCAACTACACATTTCTAACATTAACTGTTGAATGCAGCAACTACACAGTACTAACAAATAATTATGAATAGAGAAACTATCATGAATATGTCATGAACACAGCAACTCCACAATTCTCAAAATAAATCATGAACACGGCCACTACACAATATCCACAAAAGATAAGAAACACAGCAACTACACAGAGCTCACAATAAATCTTGAGCACACACACTACATAGTACTCACGCTAACTCATGAATGCAGCAACTACACAGTGCTTACAACATCTCACGAATACAGAAACTACACAGTACTAACAATAAATTCTGAAAACAGCAACAATGCATTACTCTAGTTAATCCATAAGTACATCAACTACACTATTCTCACATAAAAACATTAATGCAGCAACTATACAATATCCACAATAAATATTAAATGCCATAACTCAGACCACTCACAATTACTCATAAATACAGCAACTACACAGTACTAACAAGGAATTATAATTAGAGCATCTACATAGTACTCACAATAATTCATGAATAGAGCAACTACACAGTACTCAATAAATCATGAATAGAGCACCTACACAGTACTCACAATAAATCATGAATACAGCAACTACACAGTACTCAAAAATGAATAATGAATACAGCCACTACACAGTACTCAAAAATGAATAATGAACAGCAACTACACAGTACTCACAATAAATCATGAATACAGCAGCTACACAGTACTCACAATAAAGCATGAATAGAGCGACTACACGGTACTTACAATAAATCATGAATACAGCAGCTACACAGTACTCACAATAAAGCATAAATAGAGCAACTACACAGTACTAAAAAATGAATAATGAATACAGCAACTACACAGTACTCACAATAAATCATGAACGCAGCAACTAAACAGTACTCACAATAAATCACGAATACAGCAACTACACAATACTCACAATAAATCATGAATACAACAACTACACAGTACTCACAATAAACCATGTATACACCAATTACACAGTACTCACAATAATTCATGAATACAGCAACTACACAGTGCTCAAAATAAGTCATGAATACAGCAATTACACAATACTCAAAATAAATCATGAATACAACAACTACACAGTTTTCACAATAAATCATGAATACAGAAACTACTCAATATTCACAATAACTATTGAATACAGCAACTACACAGTACCCACAATAAGTCATGAATATAGGAACTACATAGTACTCACAATAAATCATGAGCACAGCAACTATACAATACTCACAATAAATCAGGAATACAGGAATTACACAATACTTACAATACATCATGAATACAACAACTATACAGTACCACAATAAATCATGAATACAGAAACTACTCAATATTCACAATAAATCTTGAATACAAAAACTACACAGTACCCACAATAAGTCATGAATATAGGAACTACATAGTACTCACAATAAATCATGAGCCCAGCAACTATACAATACTCACAATAAATCAGGAATATAGGAATTACACAATACTCACAATAAATCAGGAATACATCAACTACACAACATTCACAATTACTTATGAATACAGCAACTAGCCAGTTCTCACAATTACTCATGAATACAGCAACTAGCCAGTTCTCACAATTACTCATGAATACAGCAACTAGCCAGTTCTCACAATTACTCATGAATATAGCAATATCCAGTTCTCACAATTACTCATGAATACAGCAACTAGCCAGTTCTCATAATTACTCATGAGTATAACAACTAGCCAGTTCTCCCAATTACTCATGAATACAGCAATATCCAGTTCTCACAATTACTCATGAATATAACAACTAGCCAGTTCTCACAATTACTCATGAATACAACTAACCAGTTCTCACAATTACTCATGACTACAACTAACCAGTTCTCACAATTACTCATGACTACAACTAAACAGTAGTCACACTAAATCTTAAACACATCAACTACACACTACTCACAGTATGTCATGAGCACAGCACCTACACAGTACCCACAATAAACCATGACACTGTATCTAGTCGCAATAAATCATGAATATTGTAACTGTAAATACTGTATAGCACATAAGATAAATCGCAAATACTGCAAGTCTGTAACTGTCTATAACTTATGAAAAATCACCAAAAAAAGCTTCTGTACAGAACTCACGATAAATCGTGAAAACTGCAGCTGAACAAGACTCAACATAAATCAACAATACTACAACTGTACAGTCCTAACGAAATATCGTGAACACGTCAACTGTACAGTAATCTCAGTAAATTTACATTACTACTCTTGTACAATATGCATGACAAACCATACATACTGCAACTGAACCGTACTCATAATAAAAGACTATATTATGACTTCTGCAAATGTACAGTACTGACGAAAAATCAGTGCAATACTTCCAGCTATCCAGTTATCACAATACATCCTTATTTTTATTTCTGCAACTTATAAAATCGTGAACACACATGAATATTGCAAAACTTCACAAGTGTACAGTTCCAAAAATTAATCGACAACACTGCAACTGAACGTTTACCACACATTTAATGTACCCACTATACATATGCAAAGTACGCACAGAAACTAGTGAGTACTCTGAAACATCATGCAACAAGAACATTTATACTGTATAGGAAAATGTGTAGGGGTTTCGTAGACTAGTGATTCGAAGCCGAAAGGTTGCATGTTCGAGTTGCCGCTACGGAAAATTGAACGTGTAACATTGAGCAAAATATTTATTGCTTTGTGAGATAATAAAAGTACGGTTATCCCGGTATATTTGGTGTCCTCTATCCTCTTTCTATGAGGTTATTGTCAGTCTAACTCGGTCGCTCGTCACCGGCTTAAGCTGAACTGAGCAAACTATCTCAAAATCGCTCTGTATCATCCGCCATGTTCACTGACCATAGGCATCCCTAGGAGAAAAACAATAGATTTTAAATAACGCTAAGGCATCGATCTTATGCTTCTTTTCTTGCGTAAATAAACATTATTATTATTTTCTTCGTAAAGAAAATATCAGTATCACCTGGTATGAAGATCAGTTGTGTTGTATTAACAACAACTATATCAAGAACGAACATAAACTCTCTGCAACTGTATTGTAAGTATTGGGTGTAATCATTTTTGAATACAATTCCTTGATTTTTTAAAAATATTTTATATGGTAAAATCATGGAACAAATTATGTTATAGTGCTTCTAACTTGGCATTAATTTCTAAAATGACATGCTACCACAATTTGCAAGGCTTTATTCGAGAGAGATTAGTAATAATTGTAGTTTAACCCACCTAATCAACAATCCCAAATAGCCTCTAATAGAAAAGTGCCTGACCACCGGCGCTCCGATAATTGGCTAGTAATTGTGTTTTTATTAACCCCGTGTTCAAGGGTCGGAATCTTCAAATCATGCCACTACACGACGTGACATTAAGCTATAAGAAGGCGGTGCTATACTTGAAATATGGCCGCAGGATATTGCGATAATTACAATTTTAGACCAATGTTCATATCTTTGGCGTTTTAAAATCCCTCTCAAATGTCTGCCAGTTTTTCTGGTGACGTTTAAATTACTTCTTAATTGGGAATATTCCGCTGGGGACGACTTTGAGGAATTAAATTTAATATTTCCGTTCTGGTTGATGCAGCAAGAGAGTGGTGTATACTTCATCTGGTTAAAACGCATTCAAAGGGAGGTAGTACGAATAGCTTACGTTCAATAATTAAAGTACGCTAACTGAACTTGACTCCCGAGCACATAAGCGATAAAACAAATAAATACAATAATGACACAAGCTATATAGCACACTAAATGAGACATTTTGAGTACTGAATGAGACATTTTGAGTAAGCTATATAAGTTCATGCAAAGAAAGTATAATTTGTATATAAAGAAACTTTTGTTCATTATGCTATGCAGTTGAAGTTTATTAACACAGCGCTTGGTTCGTTTTATTAAAACTAAGCCATTTTTATAATTGTATTGTATGTTCGTCTGTTTTGTAATTACGAGATTTATGAATTGAATTGAATTGGATTTTATAGTCGCACCAACATTTAAAGTCATATGGTGACTTTTCCAGCTTCCATTGGTGGTAGAGATCCGGGCGGGACACCTTGGTAAGACCACCGACATTCCGCAAGCCAGAGCGAGATTTATGATGACGTTTGTTATGAAATAGTTTACCCTTGATTGGAACTAACGTGTATTCCATTTCCGCTTTTATCAGGTCAACACGTGTCTTCTCCAAATAGTCGCCTTTCTTGTCTTCCGTGTCTTTAAATGTGTAAGCTGCCTAGCAAATATAACGCGGCAGTTCTAATGAAAACAAATGTGCAAATGTGTGTTCAAAATCACAGAACAATTTAGCAATTACTCACCATATCAATTTCATCCTTAATGCAAAGTTCGAACCTTCTAAAAAGAAAGCGGAAATTAATTAGAAAGCTCTATGATTAATGGCCTTTCGCAAATAATTGAATGATTGAATTGAAACTGTATAAGGCTGATATTTTGCAAATATACAGATCCCGTGAAAATAATTAGAGTCAATCTAGAGAAGGATGGTTTTAAAACGATAGACTTTCACGCCATTATAATAGAAGGCTGTGACCGAAAGCACTATATGTTGCAATAATTCTGGTTGATATATTGCTAATTTGTAACAAATACGTTCCCCTCCAACATAAAACAGAGGTCTTATTGACTTTTAATGGAATTTGTGGGATTTCCAAGCATCACGAGCTCTGATAAAGTCGCGTTAATTTGTATTTGATAGAGAACGAGTAGTTTCTAATATCAGTCGGAGTTGTCGTGGTGATCAGTATGCATTAGAGATGATTTATGTTCTAAATGTCCTGCAAGACATACAATCATACATACGTGCAGTTGGTCTTCCTCTTGCACGCAACTTACATCAAAATAAACGAAGATGAGACGGGGTTCAGTAAATTGAAGCAGTAAGTTTCGTCATTATCGAGGATACGTTAACAGTAAAATGTTGTGTTTTTGGACGTCGTTGTTTGGAAATGAGTAATATGCGCTTTCTAAAATACAACCAGTAATTTTGTAGTCAATGATATGTGTCACACGATAGAGAAAAATGTCTTTTTGCGACGAATGAGATACTTACAAATGTAATCTAAAATAATTCTAAAAATAATAACAGAGTTAATAGGTAAACAAGACGAACAAAACCAACCAATAGTGCACGTGCTATATTAAAGAATATTAGGGTGAATAATTTGTAATGGTCATTTTCCTAACATTTTTGTTTTGTTTTTCTATAAGTCGATTATTCATATACTTGACAAACATAAACATATATTTTCCCTAACCACGCTTTAAAACGATATCAAATATATTCAGTTAAAATATGTAAATATGTCAGGTTACAAATACGCACATGTGCACGAATGTCAATTACAAATGTAAAAATAGGTCAAATATGTACAAATATGTCAAGTTACAAATGCAAAACATATATCCAGTTGCAACGGTATACATATATCACAAATGTACACTATGAAATACCTGAGTCACAAATGTATAAATAGTTCAAGTATCAAATGTTTATTTGTTTAAATGGTGTTTTACGTCATTTTTAGCACATGTTAGGCCATATATGACGGTCGATTTATTTATGGTAACGATATACCATCCCATTTTTCCCGGATAGAACTAGTGCTGTATACCTCCCGCCATCTGCAAGAATCGACACTTTCTCACTTGGCAAGCCGAGCTCCTAATGGGATTCAAACCCGCGTCTTTACTATCCCGGCCACGGAGGCAACAGTTAATGTAAACATATATCAAGTTAAAAAGCTACACATATGTCTATTTATATTTACCAATATACACATATGTTACAAATATGCAACAAATGACAATACCAAGGCACACATGTACACATATATTCCACATATATTCAATTCTGATAAAAATGAACAATTATGTCACAATTGTACACACATATCAAGTTATAAACATTTCACAATTTGTACACAAATATAAAGTTGCAAATCAAAAATAGGTCTATACCAAAGTATTACAAATCTACAAAAATATCACAAATCTGCAAAATGTCAAGTTACAAAGGTACACAAATATCAAAATTATACAACTGAGTCTGTACACATGTCACAAATTGCACTTATGACAGTGTAAAAATATGACAGTTACACACTCTTACACTCTTACACATCTCAGACTTACACAGTTACACCGTCTTATACATCTCAGACTTACGATGTTACACCGTCTTATACATATCGGACTTACACTATTACATCGTCGTATACAGCTCATACTTACACTGTTACAAAGCCTTACACATCTCAGACTTACATAGTTACACAGTGTTACACATCTCAGACTTACACTATTACACATTCTTACACATCTCAGACTTACACAGTTACACTGTCTTATACATCTCAGACTTACACTGTTATTCAGTCTTACACATCTCAGACGTACACTGTTATCCAGTCTAATACACCTCAGACTGACACCGTTACAAAGCCTTACACATCTCAGACGTACACTGTTATCCAGTCTAATACACCTCAGACTTACACCGTTACAAAGCCTTACACATCTCAGACGTACACTGTTATCCAGTCTAATACACCTCAGACTTACACCGTTACAAAGCCTTACACATCTCAGACTTACACTGTTACACAGCCTTACACATCTCAGACTTACACTGTTACACAGTCTTACACATTTCAGACTTACACAATTACACATTCTTACACATTTCAGACGTACACTGTTATCCAATCTAATACAGCTCAGACTAACACTGTTACAAAGCCTTACACATCTCGGACTTACACTGTTATCCAGTCTTACACATCTCAGACGTACACTGTTATCCAGTCTAATACACCTCAGACTTACACCGTTACAAAGCCTTACACATCTCAGACTTACACTGTTACACAGCCTTACACATCTCAGACTTACACTGTTACACAGTCTTACACATCTCAGACTTACACAATTACACATTCTTACACATTTCAGACTTACACTGTTACACAGTGTTACACATCTCAGACTTACACAATTACACATTCTTACACATTTCAGACTTACACTATTACACAGTGTTACACATGTCAGACTTACACAATTGCACATTCTTACACATGTCAGACTTACACTGTTATACAGTGTTACACATCTCAGGTTGTATGTCAATGTGTAGGCGATATTGTAAGATAACACGTCTATATATGTATATTTTGTATTCTTAATTATGAAAAATACCACTAAATTTAGTTTTTCTATGAATAATGTTTATATTTTTGGTAATAAAGGAAATAGCTCTACGAAAAGGATGAAGAAAAACAACTATTGTATATGGCATTGCAGACAGCAATATTGTAAATCAGAATATCCAACAGAAGCAAATTATTTTATGTCTTGTTTGCCAGACGACAAGAAAGAACGTTATGGGGGATTATTGATCGGTTGACTAATTGAGGTCAGAGGTCCTAATTATCGTGTATTAAATGGGGCCTAATTGCCGTAATTAATATCCGATTAATCGAATCACTTAAACGTCGTAGCGATATTACCGTATCTGGGTGTCACAGTGCAGTCGTTATGGTTTGATATATGTTTTCGCGCAGCAAGACCGTGAAATGTAATACCTTGCCAGAATGGAGATTTGACACAAATCGTTTAGGACAAAGAATGTCATAGCCTCAAAAAAAATAATGTCATTTAACCAAATGATTCAAATTATTTCAGTATTTTTTTTTAAAAATGAAACGCATTTCAGATCAGACAACTTAATTTTATAACCAAAGTATATTCGAAAAATCTAAACTTTTATGGTAGGGAAGTGCGTACAGGATTTCTTTATTCAATGAGTGAACACAATTATATTTTAACGAGAGCGTAATATTGCCCGATATTTCACGACAAAGCAAGCATATCTTATTATCTTTTAAAATAATCGCAATCGAGGAAAATATATTGAAAAGGTAAAACAGCGAATATATAACATATGCTCAACTATCGTTATACACTATTTACTAAAATTGGCTATTTGACCATCACTTATATCTTCACAGTTAAATTCATTACCACAACAATATCATGAATACAGGTCTTACTACACCAATTCATTTTCCATAGGGAGTTCCCTAATATAGGAAGCTATATTTTTTTATTACTTGTTTTGAAAGACCTATCTTAGTTTTATCAAAAAAACATACATAAGCCATACGTTGAGTATGTTTTGAAAAAGCTGTTTGGGTCGGATGGTGCTGACCCACCTACTTGCATGTAGAAACACGAGGAAAATGTAAAATATACTTCTTTTTTTGATTATGCAACACATTATGAATACATTGCACAAGTGTATGATTTAACCTTTATAAGTACTCTTCAAAAGTTGATTGTTAATTTTTAAGAAAGATTTTTTGGTTTGTTTACCTTGTCAACTAATCAAAATTAAGAGATTCTGTGTAATAGCTCCGAATTTACCCTGGAACTTTTTCCCTGCCCGCTGATTGGTTGTAATTGGTGTAGTCTGATCTACAGTGCGTTTGTCGTAGTTATACGAACTATTTTTGACCCACTTACCTACCGGAAGTGTGAACGAATTCGTCCAACTACGTGAAAATTAAAACGCATCTAATTCTTTAGTCTTGTCCAGTCAAACATATTTTGTTGAATCCATTTATCTTTGTTTTCGAATGCTTTCTCTTTCCTCCCACCATATTGATGAAGCGACAACTGTATATTTACTTGAATCTTTGATCTCAAAAGTGTGCGTTGTTAGGTTTCGACATTGGAAACTCAATTTCGAAGTCACGATTCTAAACAAAATGTCAAATTTTAAATAACGGTCATACAATCACAATTTTCAAGACGTAATATTTTTGTTTTGGCTAAATTAAGTCAATGACCTACTTTTTGATGTAATTTCTTTTTAAAAACAACAATTATTTAATCACGGTAATATACTTCTTAATTTTGAATTATAGACACTTTAAATACATGCCGCATACATCTTAAGATCTTAGGACCTTGGCATTGTTAGGCCATATAAACAACTCTTCGAAATAAGAATTGAAGAATTAAAAGATACTGTATGAATACAGATACGTTTTTATTTGGTCTTAGGTATACATTATTATACTTGTTAAAGGGAACATATTCAAGTATTTTCAATTAAACGATTTGCACCTGAGCTATTACAAAGGGAATTTCAGTGACCATGCTACAATATAATATAAAAGTCATATTTACTTAAATTTTACAAGTGATTATCATATGGACCCTATTTATGTTCATGTTTTAGTTGTATTCAGGCTCAAAAACGTTTCGGAGTTGCCGTAAACTTTGCATTTTAAATGAATTACAAGTTATCTTATAGAAAATATTTAATTTTTTACTTCTTTACTTCATTATAATACTCAAATATAAATGGGTGCCGAAACGTCTAGGGTAAAAATTAAAATAGATGCCGAAACGGTATGATGCCGAAACGTCTAGGTGTCGAAATGGTTTGGTGCCGAAACATCCTGAATCGATCTTCGCAGCATGACTCGAATGTATTACGCAGGTTTCCATATTGGTTACGTCATACTAGCGGGACGCGCGTCAGATTCCCGCCAAAACGAATTTGCATTCAAAATCAAAGTTATCTTCAATATTTTGCAATATCATTTTGCCGATTGCTCCATTTATAGTTTATTTACGTGAAAGTAGTGATAAAACCTTCATCTGTATTGTAAATAACAAATATGCGACGCAAATCACACATCAACACGTGTGGCAAGCGGCCATAATGTTTATGTAGCAACAGTTTAGCAACAGTGCACTATTTTCTGGGCCGTTGCCTTCCGGCTAACAGAATGTTAAGATTTTGAACATACCGAAGCGCCGTGATACACACGAGGCGAGATCCCGAAGAATGACGGGATTGGCCGAGCGTTCACGATTGTACCCAGAGTACACTCGTTCCTCATTTGAATAGGTCAACGTCAAAGGAAGTAGGGCGAACGGTTAGGTCACGTGATTATTCAAAAAAATCCTTTTGCGTGATCTGCAAAGATAAAATATAGACCTATATTAAATAATTTCAATTATTTTTCTATGAATTATTTTTCTATGAGTTTTTTTTTTTACGAGCTTCGGTTTGAAATGTTTACATATGCGTACCGATTGAGAAGAACTAAGTACGTATTAGTTTTGTAATAAAATAGTCCCGATTAAAACTAAATTGTTTTCGTGCATTATTTCAAATCTTGCAACATCTAATCTGCAGATATTCTGAAAAGTGTATTTACACAAGAAATAAATAAGTTTCAGGCAAACATATTCGAATTTAACAGGTTTTACCAAAATCTTATAATTTAGTAGTTAGCAGAGATATACGTGAGTGCAAGGAACGATAACTCTGCGTGGAGATTGGACAATTGTTTGCATTTATTAATAAGCATTTTTATGGGATGGCGAGTTGTCCGTCGTCCGTCGTCTGTCCGTCGTCCGTCGTCTGTCGTCTGTTAACTTTTACCTCGTTAAGACGATAGGGCCTTCTTTTTTCACCTGATCTTTACCAAACTTTAACATATTGTTAATATCAATGAAAGCTCAGACAAGTTTGAAAACCGGCCAAATCGGAGAAGTAACAGCGGAGTTATGGCCCTTGGTTTAGTTAAAAATGCTGTATTTTACCTCGTTAAGACGATAGGGCCTTCATTTTTCATCCGATCTTTCCCAAACATTACAAAATTGTTAATATCAATGAAAGCTCGGACAAGTTCAAAAACCGGCCAGATCGGACAAGTAACAGCGGAGTTATTGCCCTTGATTTAGTTAAAAATGCTATATTTTGCCTCGTTAAGACGATAGGGCCTTTATTTTTCATCCTATCTTTCCTAAACTTTACCAAATTGTTAATATCAATGAAAGCTCGGACAAGTTCGAAAACCTGCCAGATCGGACCAGTAACAGCTGAGTTATGGCCCTTAATTTAGTTAAAAATGCTATATTTTGCCGCATTAAGACGATAGAGCCTTCATTTTTCATCCGAACTTTAACAAACTTTACCAGATTGGTAATATCAATGAAAGCTCGGACAAGTTCGAAAACCGGCCAGATAGAACCAGTAACAGCGGAGTTAAGGCCCTTGATTTAGTTAAAAATGCTATATTACGATAGGGCCTTCATTTTTCATCTGATCTTTACCAAACTTTACCAGATTAGTAGTATCAATAAAAGCTCGGACACGTTCGAAAACTGGCCAGATTGGACCAGTAACAGCGGAGTTATGGCCATTGATTTGGTTAAAAGCGCTATATTTTGCCTCGTTAAGATGATAGGGACTTCAATCATCCGATCTTTACCAAACTTTACCAGATTGTTAATATCAATGAAAGCTCAGACAAGATCGAAAACCAGCCAGATCGGACCAGTAACAGAGGAGTTATGGCCCTTGATTTTGTTAAAAATGCTATATTTTGCCTCGTTAATACGATAGGGCCTTCATTTTTCATCTGATCTTTACCAAACTGTACCAGATATTTATTTATTTTTGTTTTCAAGATATTATTTTTGTTTAATTTTTTTATTTATTTTTTTGACTTTTTTTTTGATTATATTTTTTTCATTTGCTTTTTTTGATTTTTTTAACAAGGCCTTCATTTTTCATCCGATCTTTACCAAACTTTATCAGATTGTTAATATCAATGAAAGCTCTAAAAAATTTGAAAAACAGCCAGATTGGACAATTTACACAGGAGTTACGGCGTTTGATTTTCTGAAAAATGCTATATTGTGGCCTCAGTAAGACGAAAGGGCCTTCTTTTTGACGGATTTCAGTGAAACTTTTCAAGGATGATCAGTACCAAGCCTAGTTGTACATATCGTCACCGTGTTCCGGTTGAATGATTTTGGCGGAGTTATGTCCCTTTAAAGTTTTTAATACACATACTTTGTCCAGACTAGTTCTCCTGAACCCCTGGCCAGATTTAAACGAAACTTTTTTTTAGGGATGATCAGTTCCAGGTTTAGTTGTGAAAATTATCGCTATGTTCCGGTTGAATGATTTTTGGCAGAGTTATGGCCCTTTAAAGGTTTTTGATGCACAAACATTTTCCGGGCTAATTCTGCTGAACCCCTGGCTGAATTTCAGCTGAACTTGACAAGGATGATCAGTATCAAGCCTAGTTGTGCATATCATCGCCATATTCCTTTGAATGATTTTTGGTAGAGTTATGGCCCTTTAAAGGTTTTAATAGGCAAACTTTGTTCAGATTAGTCTCTTCTGAACTCCTTGCCGGATTTCAGCGAATCTTGGTTGGGATGATCAGTACCAAGCCTAGTTGCACCTATCATTGCCGTGTTCTGGTTGAATGAATTTTGGCAGAGTTATGACTCCTTAAAGGTTTTAATACACTAACTTTGTACAGACTAATTCTCCTGAACGTCTGGCTGGATTTCAACAAAACTTGGCAGGGATGATCAGTACCAAGCTTAGTTGAGTATGTCTTCGCCATGTTCCGGTTGAATGATATTATACATTCGAAAACCAGCCAGATCGGACCAGTAATTGCGGAGTTATGGCTCTTGATTTAGTTAAAAATGCTATATTTTGCCGCTTTAAGACGATAGTCACTCGCTTCATTAATGTTATAAGAGGCATTATAGCCAGTAGAGCGTCCACAGGCCCTCTTGGGCCTCTTGTTCGTGTACTGATCATTGGGACCCTGTTTTAATTAGACTAATATACTATATACACAATAGTTTTCGTCTAGAAAATGATAATTGTTATGCACGAATATTAAAAGCCTTAGAGACATATATCCATCCACAGAGATCATGTTATTTAAGAGAACAGATAACGTTGCTGGAAATAATACAACTATAATAAACTCCTGCAAGATGATCAACCACATGTAAGTGTTACGTTTGTGAAGACGTGAGTGAAGTAACATCACCAATATGTTTAGTCAGTGCTTCTAGCAAAATCCTGGTTATAACGTAGACCTAATAACAAATAGATTGGATACTACGAAAATTATCTAAATTTCACGTGGCACAGTGGGAAAATTTCACAAATTATTTCCCAGATTTAAACACATATTATGAAGAGTTTTATAGATACAAGTTTCATACATGCCAAATACCATTACAAAGGACAAGGTATGATAAGGGGGTATTTTCGCCCCCAATATATTCAAAATGCAAAAATATAATATTTACATATAATCTGTTGTGCAAATTGAAGTAAATTGATCATATTCTATCTTCAAAATATATTTGTATTTATTTTATTTATCTAGAAGAATTAATAGGGTCTCAAAAAACGGCATTTTTGGTAATTTTGTTATATTTTGTAGATTTTGGACCTTTCTGGGCAAGATTTTGATCCTAAAAATATAGAGCGCACCTCCGAGCACACACAGTTTTTTGGCTGATGATGCATCCCTATGAAGTACCTGTTACAACAAAATATCAGCTGTGCTCGAGGGTGCGCTCTGTATTTCCAATACCAAAAACGCATCGAAAACTGCTGAAAATAAACAAAAATGTCATTTTTTGAAGAAAATGCCTTGTTTGTGAGGCTCTAAAACTCATTTAGAGCCTTCAAACGTACTTGTAATGTGTTTTAATATTGATTCAGTTTATTTGCAGCTAAACTAGATATTCAAAACTTGTGCATTAAAACGTTTCAATGTTGGGGGCCAATTTACGTTTCAATGTTGGGGGCCAATTTACGTTTCAATGTTGGGGGCCAATTTTGTCCCTTATCATAACTAGTCCTTTAATTTTCTTTCTAATGATTGTATTTTTCTTTCTCTTACATTTAGAACAAAAAAGAAGTTTGACGGAAACTTTGACTATGTCAAAACCTTGATTTTAAAGAGAAAAGCCAAAAATGATGACATTTTTTACTTTAAACATCTTTTTATACAATTTCTTACTTTCAAAATAAACATAAATTATTATAATACCATTTTGCTATTCACTATGAATCGTTTGCATGTATTCTCATCAAAATCAGTGAATAATTGAGAGAGGAGATAGAAGGAAAAGTTAAGGTGCCACGTGATATTTTGGTTACTTCATTGGTTAAGATAGGAAGTTTCCTATCTGTTTATTAATATGTCTGTGGTTATAGTAGTGCACATGCTACGTACAGTGGGACGCTTTTGACATTGGTCCGTGTTCTTGCGCCGGAAGTGTGTTACTTATGGTCTCACACCTCAATTAATTGCCCATAGGGTTACTGTACAGCCTTTTCCAACATCTGAGCTTCAAAGCAGGACAGCAGACATTGTTGTTGGTTTAATATCTTCAGTATAGCCAAGACCAGTAATTTAAAACAATAAAATACATAAGTTAGCCAGGTTGGTTTTTTTCTCGCTCATGTTTTGTGAACCCTATGGAAAATACAAAATTCATACACTATCTAGCTGAATATGTGGTGCTTCGGTCAAACAATTTTGAAATTTGAATGAAACCTCATATCAACATGGGATTTTCTGTATCATCTGTCTTTTACACTGCAGATGTATGCTAAAGCAAAGAAAAACCTATTTTTCAAATTAAAAATTGCCTAAAATTGAGAAAAAATAGAATTATTTTCTGTTTTCCTTTTGTCTCTAGAGACAATAGAGGTGTGAGACCTTATACAGATTTCTAGCAGTTTGCATGGGAATATTCCAACCTGTTTGATTTCATTTCACCCTGAGCCTCGGAATATTCCAATACACCCTCCTGGAAATCTACCACCATTTCCGAGGGATTTCCGAGCGATAGTGATAGATATAATTGCAGTTATAGTAAACAAAAGTTATTTCCCTTAGATTGTATTACAATGTAAAATGTTTTGCCGGGCGTTCTTTGGTTTGAGCAAAGATTGACGAAAATTGAGCTTATATCGAATCAACGAAGCATTCTGACATAAAGCCTACTTCTTACACGGTATGACTGATAAATATTGCAAGTTTAATTTGAATTTTCAAAACAAAATTCGTTGAATGGACACATTTGTAAATGTGTCTGTTTTCGCAGATATTCAAATTTTGAAAATAAAGTATACAGGGTAATATGGTCTGGTAAAACTTGGCGCTTAACCAATTAAACGCGAAGGATTTTTAAGAAATGGTGATAAGAAATGATACACCTTGTAATAAAGTATTACCGGTTGTCCGAGTAGTACACTCGCTTCTCACCAACGCAACTCGGGTTCGATTCTCTGGCTTTGCGTTGTAAGTAAGAGTTCACGATCGTTCCCCACTCGGACACGTCTGCTTTCCTCGGATTGTTCTGTTTATCCTCCCATATCTAGACCACGCAAACCCCGTCATCTGCGCCACTGATGTGATTTGTATAAGCTGTGTTGTAGCGAGTTTCGAAATAGATATAAGATTATAAAAAACTTTTATGGGTATCCGATGAAGATCGGGCATCCAACACAAGGATTAATTGTTTTTATCGGAATCGAGGCTCTGCCGAAGTTCCGATTAATACAGTTATACAGAGAGTTGGAATGTTCCTATCTGAATCGGATACCCATGATTGATTCTTTTTCTTGTGCGATTGACGTCGCCCACTACTCATGTTTTGAATGTTTATTTGCACAATGACGTCATGCAACTCATTGTTGGTATCTTCCCCAATGTGTAAGATCAGGCTTTCTATCACCCATGTAAAAACCTTATCCGGTATGCAAGAAAAATGAAACTAAGTTACTGACCTAATAAATCGTTTCAAGATGAATCTATGGCATGAAATATCACAGGACTGGCTTAATAAACGGTTGAGATATAACATTCTGAAAATGACACCTAAAATGTCCAAAACCGTATGTAAAATATAAGTGTGCACTTCCATTTTCAGGGCTTTACAACTCAAAATGGAAATTTTGTGGTATAAGGAGCATGTAGAGCAGGTAAAGGAAAACATTATTGCTTATTACAAGTGTCCGCTGAAAAAATAAATCATTTTTTAAAAATGATTTTTAAATACAAATTTACAGAACACGCACAAACGAAAGCTTTTTTAAAGATGATTTTGTTTATTTGGTATACTATTTTTAGAAATAATAGCCTTAATTTTTATTTTTGAATTTCCTACTTTAAAAAAACACATGTGCTCGTGTGATCTATTTTAATTAAGTACCATATACAATTTGTGAGAGGAAGCCCTTGCCAAAACAATACCACCTTCTTCAGAGTTTTGTTATTTAAATCATTCTTTACAATTGTAAATGTAGTAATGACTCATTCCTTATATATCTAAGGTTAAATATTCCAGGGAGGATACAACTGCCTATCTATACTGACGGTCAATGAAAACGCACCATTAACTCCATTTGTTTATGCCGTTGGGTTATTTGGAAACCATTTGGAATAAAACTGCTGAACCAACACTTTTTTATGTTTTAAGTATTGAATATTGATATCTAACTTGTCTTACATGTTTATTGTTAGGTTTTCATGACAAGCAGATATATGTATCCTGTCATTTAACATTGTTTACTATGGATAATAATCATAAAACGAAAATTGTTTCACTAAATTTCAAGCTGCATTAATCTGTCTCGGAATACATTTCAGTTGCTTTTACTGGCCTTTTTATGTTTTATGCTCCCCGAAGGGCGAGAATAGAGTTGCCGCTTTGTCCGTCCGTCCGTCCGTGAGTCCGTGTGTCCGTGAGTCCGTCACACTTTCTTGTCCGGAGCATATCTGCAAAACGACTGATGGGACTGCAGTGAAACTTCAAACAATGATAGAGAGCAAAGTGCAGAGTGCAGAGTGCAAGAACCGTAACTCTGTGTCGTTCAAATTAGAGTTATTGTCCTTTGTAATTTTATACTTAGAATGTTTGTCCGGATTATATCTTCACAACTACTGAAGGGACTGCAATGAAACTTTACACAGTAATAGAGGGCAATGAGAGAAAGTACAGAGTGCAAGAACCGTAACTCGTGTCTCATTCAAATTACAGTTATTGCCCTTTGTAATTTTATACTTAATTTTTTTATCTGGAGCATAAAGTTCTAATGGAACTGCAAATTGAAAACTGCTGGGTGATACAAGGCCATGTAATAAGTTGAGGATACATTTCGGGGAGCATCCATCGGTTCTACCTTTTTTCTTGTTTACTTCCGGCAGTATTATGCAATGAATGTTTCAGAGAAAAAGAGTTCTTTGTACGATGTAACTAAAGAAACCCGAAAGAGCACGTGCATTTCATAACAACAATGTGGAATGCACTAAATACGGATATGCACGTTAAATATCGACTCGTTATATGGATTATGTATTTTGTCCAAAATGCCACACATTTTAACTTTTTAAAGAATGCGTTTTCAGTGGCCTTGAGTATATTTTCTTTCAGACAGTAGTTTTTATTACGAGACTGCTGTATAATATGTTAATTTGCTATGCATTCTTTACTCTTGTCCGTTGTTATTCATGCGAAATGTTGATGAAATAAATACTATATAGCAATGTATAGAAAAAATATACCAATTGGTGAAGACAATGCTCTCCTGCTCAATGTACGATTTTAATCTATTTAAAAGGAGATTATTAACGGTGACTAAATTCTTTCTTGAAAACAAAACGTTTCCGTTTAATTAGCATCGTATTATTAAAGTCACCAATGAAAAATATACCCAAATATAACTGGCTATATACACAGTCATTTCATTTTATGTTGTTCATGTTGGAAAGAACAAAGTTAGTGTGTGTTTTTTTAAAGTCGGTTTAAAGGATGTATGTTTAAGTAAACGTATATATGTTTTAGAAGCTAAAGCGAACATGTGGATGCTTTAGCCTGGAAAGTGAGTATGTTTGCATTGTCGCAATTGTGCATTTCCTCTAATGTGTGCATTGTCCATTTGCCATTTTCTTTCGTCTCATCAAATAAATAGTTGTTTAGGTTCAAGTTAGGTCCCCTTCAGCCGCCTGGACCATGGACCATGGATTGAATCCATGTCATAATCTCTTAGTGGTATGTTTTAAACTGTTTTTGCACACGTTGTTTGTCTTAAAGAGTAATTTCTTTTTTTATAGCGTCAATGAGTTGTGTATGTTATGTGCGCCTTTTAGACTTATATGTTTATTTTAATGTCTAATTTATGACATTGAACAGGCTCAATTTCTAAAGCTACAAATACAAATATTTTTCTTGATCCGGCAAATTCCGTGGACTCAGTTGTTCATTTCATTACATTTTGACAGATGCTTGGGATCTTCGTCAAACTTCTGATAGCACATTCTGTTTAGTTGTTTATCACATAACGTGTGGTGGGGGAGTGAACTAAAGCCCCGATATATTTATCATAATACACTGGGGATGAAGGCCGAATCATCATTCGATTTTTTCCGTTCATCTCGGGGTACATCGGAATTGTCTCGTCGATTTCCGTAACAGTTAAAATATCGAATTACGGAAATCGACGAGGTAGTTCCGTAGTTCGGCGTCGCATGGAGAAGACCGAGTCAACATTATACGTCATCATACAAACATACGTCATCGTACGAAAACGTCATATATATGTAACTATAATACATGTTGCACGAGTGTTTTTTTTTATGTTTTATTTTTTGTGATAAATAGAATCTCACATTCTTGTCTATTTAATATTGAACTTATTAAACTTGTTGGATAAAAAAGATATGATGCTCGGCACATCCTAACATCATATAATTTTATCCAACAAGTTTAATAATTTCAATATTAAATTTGCACGAATCAATGTTAGAGCCTCTATTTATTTGCTTCGAAAACATATTGGGGATATTCTAGGTTACATTTATTCGTTACATTTATTCAGAAGACTACACGTTATATCATTTTTGTATTAAATCTATATCTGACTACACAAATCTGCTCTGCTTTCACATATCGTTTTCCAAATTCATTCGTGATACAGTCTGACCTTCAGCCAACTCCACTGATGTATGGATGACTTCTGACCGCACAACAAAAGTTACATGTGTAAAGTTTCATCGTGCTTTGTCTTCGGTGAATGAACCAACTTGCTGTAAAACACACTTTGTAAGATCTTGAGGTAATTACGGGTATTTAGGGCTTATTTGTTTCTATGGGAAATGTTTTCAATGAAAATTAAGAATGCAGTTTGAAATTGTATATCCACAGTTGTTTTTCAACCCTTCTATCTTGTTGTGTTTAGGACTTCAGGTGTTTTTGCAAAGTGGTTTGTTAGTGATATCATAAAGTGTTTTTGTTTTCGCTGTCTATCTTCTTTTTATGGTTTTGGATGTTTCATTATTGCTGTGAGTACTTTGCAGGTCCATTTCTTCAGCAGAATAGTGTCATATCAACTCTTGAAATAAAGTTTATGTTGAAGAAACACAGATTGAATTTATTGCGAATACTATCTCGGGTAATAAATGAAATGAACAGCCCTTGAAAAGCACCTTTAAAAGTATGCATTTCTTTGTATGAGGTTTGTCAAGGTTAATATAAAGTTTCAGAGTGCTTAATACCTTGGTTCGGTACTTAGTACGACGCTGACCGTCCATTTCTATTATACTTGTTCTGACTTTCATGTTTTCCAGTATTATATTTATGTTCTCTGATGAAGGAAGGCTTGATAGAAAACACTGGAAAGAGTATGAGAGTGGACCTTTGGAAACGACCGAACACAATAAATACGAAATATTGCTGTCTCGGTCTGATTGAGATTTTGTTCATAAAGTCTTTGGCGATCGGAAAAGCACTGTTTGGTTGATATTTGTCCCACCTTTATCCTTAAAATGACCTATCATGCCAACATCCTCCAGGATCCAGAGTTTCAGGGGGAAAAAGAAGTAAGATATATGTTATTATTCATCGGATATAATGTTAATAGTACTATAAGCATACTATGAGCATAGTTATTCACGAAACATATTAGTATGATATTAATAGGTTATGGAATATGTATTGTGTATACGACTGATAGTAATTAGAAATGATTAAACTGGAATTTACGGCGCACCGAACCTTTGCTTGAAACACCTTTAGCCGGCAATGATACTGGTACGGAAACTGTGTTTTATAAAACAAAACAATATTAAATGAAATAAACACATTAAGTAATACGCAGTTAAATGGCAGCGTATGTGATGTTCACATGTATGCATTCAACTGATAAATTGCGGTTGAGAAATTAATTTCCTGTTTTCAACACCCATTTAATGTTTGTTATACAGTCCTGACGAAATCCGCTTTGCCATATCAGTCCCCAAGCTAGACATTATTGCTGAAATTGTAAGCAAATTAATTTGCGCCCATTTGAAGCTATTAATTTTTCCATCAATTAGATTTAATAAAAGACACACTGCGTAAGAATCCCTTAAGAAAACACCCGGAGACACGGCAATTTACAACTATAGAACATCGCCACATTGATAGCCGGTTTATTCACCTAAACTATTTATCAACTTGTTTTTATTTCATTAGTGACCAAGAGTGGTCTCTAAGCCGATTGATTAGCCTATAGTGTTGCTGACACACAGGCTACACACTCTGGCTGTGGCTGAGACTCCGATGAAAAAAGAACTTAAGTGTCACCGCAAGGATTAATGGATTTTTTCTTGACAAATATGGCCGACCTCGGTAGCTTAATACTCCATTCTTGTGACAACTATTCTTGTTTGGCGTGTAAAAATTAGATGGGAATATGTTATCGCCTTTCCCGCTGTTTGATTAATTTCACAATAAACACTTTTAAGGCAAAATAATAACACGGACAGTGTGTAGATCGTATTAATCATGATCGGTCCCATAATTGATAGCTTCATTACTGTCTGTTGAGGTGGTAGGGCCATAAATGATACTTTTTATTGGTCCAGTAATTGACGAATAAAATGTACATTACTCACTATTTAGCCAACGGGGTAGATTACTCTAAGCCACTAGGTTTTGAGTTACTGAATGTGTATATGTGTATGTTTGCTTTGTGTAAATAGTCAAAAGGATGAAGCCAAAAAATAGGCAAATAAATAATATAATAATAATAATAATAATAATAATAATAATAATTATACAATACTACTACTTCTACCGCTGCTGCTGCTACTACTGCTACATAATGATGTTATAATTATAATAATACAATAATAATTATAATACATAAATAGCATACATTTTGTATTATGTTGTTGTTATGTTACATATATATAAATTATTTTTTAAAATCAGATTATTTATTTGATATAAAATCCCATCAAGGTACAACACAACATAGGAAAACAACCATTCATGTCATAATAATGAAGTATTAAAATGATTCCTATCTTACAACTTGAAGGTTATAAAAATAGCACTTCGATGTTTTTAATCCAGTATTATTTTAACTTTGATAATATTTTATTGCAGATATGTTACAATATATATGTATTACATACCACAATATAACTAGCAATATATGCAAATGGATTGAACTAGAAGTTTTAACACATAAGTTTCTGTTCCCTCCCTACTATACACCTGCTTTCATATAATACAAATAAATGCATTTGTTTTGGTTATTCTATCGTATATTTAGATATATTATTTTGCTATTTAATCGACAGTTAGTGATCTAGGAAAACAATTTGCCTTGAACTATTCTAATAATTAATATTAATGATTGCAAAAAATGCCAAGTTATGTATGGATTGAAATTAAAGCCCCTACGTTTAACATTTCAGCTTTAATGCATGTGTTACATAGAAAATCAATATAACAATAATGACTGTATAAATGAAGAGTTAAATCACTTTTGGCGAATTTATTTCAAAAGTAATATTTCGGTTCTAAGCATAAACGTTTTGTATGCAAAATCAATACACAAAAAAATAATAAGATAGTGTTTGTTAATTATGATATATTTACAATTACCAAAGTATTTCATAATTTAAAATGATAGGTGAATATTATTTCTATAAAGTAATATTTCGGTTCTAAGCATTAACGTTTTGTATACAAAGTCAATACACAAAACAATAATAAGATAGTGTTTGTTAATTATGATATATTTACAGTTACCAAAGTATTTAATAATTTAAATGATAGGAAAAGCGTGTATACTGAGTATATACAATATGTCGGCATAATTATAAATATACACAATTTAAAAAACAAACTGATGACCAAGAAATCGACTTAACACTAGCTCGATTATCTGTTATAAACTGATGATTATCTGTTATAAACTGATAAATATAGAAGAAGAAGAAGATTCTTTATTATGCAATAACCCTAACAAGAGTCATGAGCATAGCATCAATAATTACATTTATGATGCAATTGTGGCATGGTAATATATATACTTTGTGTTCAAGAATGCATTTGTCAATAATATCATTTGTCAATAATATCATAATTTAAATGTGTAGTGCAGTTTGCAATAGAAACGAAATATGCGTGCCGAAATTATTATGAAATAACAATTACTATCTACAGTTGTGATGTTCCTGTTTTCGCCTCGGTCAGTGGTCGTGTTTTCGCCTCGGTCAGTGGTCGTGTTTTCGCCTCGGACAGGGGTTAAAGACGTTGCGTTGTAAACATTCTTGCCTCTCACCGTTGGTTCGAATCCCACTGGGAGCTCAGCTTGTAAGTGAGTAAATGTTGATTCTTACGGATGGCGGGAGGTATACAGGGAAAATGGAGTGGTCTGCTTCTACAACAAAACAAAAAATAGAATAGAATGTCATATATTGCCTAAAATGCGACGTAAAACACCATTCAAACAAACAAACCTTATACGCTCTCTCTCTCTAAGTAACCATATTTGTGATATCATTTCTAATATTTTTATTCTCGTCTCAGACACTTTAATCTCCCTCTAATCAGAATATCCCACAATATCCGACGAATAAAACCAGACACAGAATCCCATATACTGACATTCTACTCGTGACAGCTGTATTAAATATTTTATTACTGTGCTTTGCAGCAGCTTCGCAGAACTATTGTCTGTAATTAAGGTTAAATCGTCAATAATTAATATGTCATTGAACGTGGCAGAAGGTTATACTTATTTAGAAACGTTTAAACAGAAATTGTTTTACAAATTATCTTGATTCATCTATATATATTGTTTAAAAAGTGTCATCGTTTTTCAAGTTAATCTTCTTACACAGAGAGTGTTAACTTAATTAATATTAAAATGTGTGTGTTATTATGTAATTATTAATATACTTTCTGTACACATCAAGTTGTTTTAATTAGGGCAATACATCAGAATTAGTATACCATCCCGACTTGTTAGCGACATACAATATTGCATTGAATTTGACCTTTTTAAACATATTATAAGTTTGTTTTTTCTTGTATTTTAAATACCATAATCAATTCATTCTTTCTGTTTAGACGGTTAAAACGAAGTCAACTGACAGACAGGTTTCATGTAATGATTTGCAGATGTTAACTTATATATCTATTTTTATTCATGTTATGATTTTATGAAACACAGTAGTTATACGTTCTTCTCTCAACTCCCTGTTAGGAATGTATACGTATGGACAAATAAACTCTACATATATTCTACAGGGGCGTAGCGTACCTTATTTTCAACACACTCCTAATACGAGGTGCGCAGTACCGAGTGGAGTGCGGAGTGTTGAGAGTAAGTGGCCTCCTCCGATATATTTCTTTTCATCCTTGACCAAAATGGTGCCCATACAAACGAAATTGGCGCAGGTATATGGACATTCTATGCTCGCAAAAATGACAATGTTTCACCCTCACAACCCCCTGTACATAAATCGTATATTATTATATTAAGTAGTTCACATACGTCAAATATTTAAAATGTAAAACATTACAGACGTATACTGTTTTTCTTCCTCAAAAGTCCCACCAGCATATCATCTGTCAGTGTTATTTTTGACTTTCATTGATACCTGCATATCAGTGACGACCTTTCGGCATTTCACACAGGTGCCGCGCAATATCCGCCTTTGATTAGTATACTTTGGATACATTTGATATAATCAATCTTTATAAAACACATCGAAATTGCATTAGGGGTTGAAATATAGAAGCAGATTTTTATCAATACCGCTTTGTTCTTGTATACGGTGGCATGCCTAATATGGAAACGTGTTAAATTCGGGATGTGTTAATGGATGACATGCCTGATTGTTGTATGTAGGATTTAAATATCACTTGTCATTTCAACAGAAAACATTTGTTCACAACAGCATACTTCCCATATTTGTGCAAAGTCACTACCTGCATAAAAAAGTATACGATATGCGTCATTCTTATAGCTGGTACCCGAGATGATATACTTGAATCGTTATGTTTCGACATATAATATGCATGAAGTTTATATTTTAAATTAAAACATGCGTAAATAAATATAAATCAAATCAAATATTTTATTGGTAAAATCTAACAGTAGGAATATCCCCAAAACACATAGACATCACAGTTAAATACAAAGCATGTACAAAACAAGAAGCAAGAAAATAAGTCATATATCTCTCTCCATATATGCTTATTTAAAATTATAATTACAGTCAATTGTTATCTTATATAAATCCACTCCTGAGGGAGATCATATCTAAATACTACCACATATATAGTGTTACTTCACCAAGTAAATTTTATATCCCTAATACTGTCTTTCTAAAATTGAAAAACTCTGAGCTAAGTGATATACATATATTGTTGATATCATGATCATTACTACCGAGAATAATGTAAAATTTACTCTTATCGTCCAACATTGAAAAATTGGGAATAATAGCAGTTAGTTCTGCAAAGAAATATAGTACATGTCACCGCCTACTGTGACACACCTAGCACATGTAGTAACCTACTGTGACACGTCTAGCACATGCAGTAACCTACTGTGACACGTCTAGCAAATGACGACACCTTCTGTGAAACACCTACCAAATCACATGACCTATTTACTTGTTTACTGTTTACATTTGTATCTTTACCATGTTTTGTTATCCCCGCCTTCGCGAAAGCTTGTGATATAACATTACATTGTCCGTCCGTCGTTCTGTTCGTGTTCCCGACTTTTTGTCCCAACATTTTGTCACCTATTCCCCAAAAGCTCTTATAGCTACCGACAACAAACAAGGACTATCACAACATGACTTCCATGGTGATGTTATTTACAAACTTAGTAAGATCTTTGGCCATGATCACTCTTATACCATCTTTATTAAACTTATTAGACAGTTTATCAACAGAGGTTATGACCCTAATATAATGTTCAGGAGTTGACTCATTTACAGTTCGCCAATATGATTTTCCTCTTTGATTGTAAAATGACACGACAGATTGTGGACCCTATGATGACGTCTAGCTAAATCTTGTAACGTTTAATGTTGTCTTTAATCTTGTCATATGTCCTTAATTAACGATGTATTCTTTTGTTTTTCTGGCTTTTGCCAAGTCAGCCGATACTTGCTCTGTGGCTTTCTAGGCTTTTGATTTCTATATTCATATATACATGATCATCTTTTTTTATTTATATATTGCCTATTAATGCTGCCTATTTTTTTTTTAAAGAAAATAGAATTGCACTGTCTCGTTTAACTGTGATGACAGTAGGGTATGAGTGAGGCTTGGTGCACCCTAGAACAAAGTTTAAACCTCCAGCGGCCTTTGGCAGTTCCAAGGGGGACCCATATTGTCAACCCAATTATTTGTGTGGTATCACATACGTTTCTTCTTTTTATCCTTGTAATTTTTGTTTCTTTTTAATGCGTGTTTTTTGTTGACTGTGTTCTGTGAATGTTAATTTCCTGTTCGTCTTTTATACCTACTTTGATGTGTAGTTAGCAAGGGAAGATATTACAAGACATGCCTTTTATATCAATCGTAATATTGTACACGTGTGTCGCCTGCTCTTTTTAATTAAACTATAAGAGAAACCCACCTTAGCACCCCCATCCCCCACCCACCCACCCCGCCAACAAAGTGCATAGTTAGTGTTATGTGATGATGTGCAGGAATCAAGACCAGATCCATATAAAACAATTTACATGAACCCTTTTATAACTGCTTCAAGTAGACTATCCATAATTAATGCTCCGAAACATATGTCGCCTGCAATTAATGTTCCGAAACATATAGGTCGCCTACAATTAATGTTCCAAAACATATGTCGCCTACTCCTCAAAATCTATTACAGCTACCTACACCAAACATGGGTGGGAAACATCACTATCACTGAGTTATTCCCTTTTGTTTTAAATATTTTACTAAAAAGTCCTAATATTGGGATATGTGTGTCGCCTACTCCTCTTAAACTATCAGAGAAAAAAACACCAAAGTTATTGTGCATTATACATGTGATGTGATGGTGTGTAGGAAGCAAGAGCAAATAAATGTACATACAAGTACATACATAAAGGAGGGGGAAATCAATTCGCTGAATTTCTTGTTAGACATACTTTTGAAAACTTCATTTATACTAATATTCGGCTGATAGTTTACAGATTAAGGCTGCTGTTAATTGAATATTCTGTCTCAATGGTATATTTATGATTGCATCGTCATTACTTACTTTAAACGTATCACATTAAGTCTGAATCGTCATTTCTACGGCATGAGTTACTTATAAATGTAATCAATATAGTCACGTTTATTTGACACCATGGTTGTAACACATAACACGTAAGATATTATGTGTGACTTTCTTGATGTCGCAGTCATTAGGGATCTCGTGTCAAGTCGTAGTTGTTGGTGTCGTCTGCAATGTGTCATTGGTGTTCTCGTGTCATGTCATACTTGATGACGTCTGTAGTATGCCACTGGGATAACCGTGTGGGTTTCTAGTTGGGGATGTCGTTTGTAAAATGCCATTGTGGTACTCTTTTCATATCCTAGTGGCTGACGTCTCTAACATTCCATTTGGGGCTTCTGTTTTTGATATTTTGTGGTATATGCCATTGTGTTCTCGTGTCAAGTCCTAGTTGGTGACGTCGTCTTCAACTAGCTATTGTGGTTCCTATTTTTTTATGTATAGGTTCTCGTGTCCTTTTCGGCGACAAAGCTTGCTATACGCAATTGTGACTATCGTGTCTTATTAGGCTTCGTGCGTGCGTATAAGCCTTTATTTATCCTCGCTGTATTACACTAAGCATTTTAGCGATTAGGCTTCGTTGTCTGCTATATGCCATTGGGGTTCTTGTGTAAAGTCTTATTCGCCAACGAAGTCTGATATATACCAATTAGATCCTAATCGGCGACGAAGTCTGCCTTATGTCATTTGGGTTCTCGTGTAAAGTCTTATTCGCCAACGAAGTCTGATATATACCAATTGGGTTCTGGTATCAAGTCCTATTCGGCGACGAAGTCTGCTTTATGTAATTGGGGTGCCCTGTCAAGTCCTATTTAGCGACAAGTGGATTAAAAAAGCTTGCATTATATCATTATTTGGCTCATGCAAACAGTGATAGTAAATTGAACAGGAAAATAATGCATTTGTAACTGGAGTATTAGTTACTAAATATTATGTTATTAATATGAATATTATGAACATAAAAAGAGAGAGAAGTAGCACGTTAACCTTGTTGGTTTATCTAGTTCAAATATATACACTTTGATAAATATGACATGTGTGTGGCCTGTGTGTTATGTGTGTACGAGAGATTGTCAATTTTACATAGACAATCAATCTACTTGGTATGCATTACCACGTCTATATTAAAAACATGTTAAAAATGTTTCAATTTGTACGAGAAAACATGGTATATCGAACTGAATTTACACCAGATGTTATGGTCGTAGCTATATCACGAAAAACGAAAAGCCCATGACAATTTAAAATTGATATATCTTTTTAAGCATACATGTACAGGTTTGAAATTGCCAGTCTTCTTTAAGCTCACGATTGTACTCACCATTTGTAATGACATTTTTTTCAACATGCATATAATAAATAGAACCATACCAGAGTTGTTTTATGTGTGGGAATTTATGACCACATTATAATAAATGTATAGGACAAACAAAGCGTATGTAACATACGTTTATTGCAGTCGTATGCTAACATATAGAAATAGCAATCCAGTATATTCTCAAGAGAGATTTGAACTTTTGAATTATTAAATTCCAAAAATCGAAATAAGAATTTTTTTCTCTTTTTTAATTTCCTTTTTAATTGTTCTAAAAATAACAAAGAACATAAATGAGGAAAATGGTCCTAAAGAAACCACAGCACTCAAACGCAATGGCACCGTAGGTACGCACTGTATCACAAACAAATAGTAAATTAAATACACAAATATATTTACAGAAATAATCGCAATGTAAAATGATCGCAATGTTTAATGTATAATAAATGATTCTTGAGGTATAATACTGAGCAGCTAAATTATCCTATAAAGACATAAATGTAAGTATTATAATTTTAGCCACTAGAAATATGTGCGAGAAGATCATAATTATCACTGATAGTATGTTCGTTGATTATGCTCTATTCATTTAACTAATTAATATGTAGGTGATAAACATCGAGTACAGTTATGCTGAATAACGACATCTTAAAATATTGGCCTATCGACTACTTTTACATTGTTATACCCCATTAATCGTAGGAAGTAATTTTAGAGTTTGCCTTAGGACTAAATTAAAATATTGTTTGTTTGCCCTTTATTTACCGACCCGGATTTTTAGCTCCGACAAAAAATATTTTATTGCTTTTCCAATTTTTAATTTTTTAATTTTTTATTTTCTTCGATGACGACAACTCGGTCTTTTGTGATCCTTTTCGGTTGATACTCTAACAGTCTATGTCAGACGGGCGCATTTAGAAACTCTCGCGCTGTGTCTACAGGATGATAAAGCGTTTGTATGATCGTTTTAGTAGCGTAGTGACTCGTGAAAAAAGTCAGAAAAATAGTTTATCATTTTAAAAGATATGCAAGAAAATATAGTGTTATCGAATAAAATAAAACAATTTACCTACCTACCCAGTGATTGCTAGGTAGGTAAAGGGCAAACCAACAATATTTTTATTAAGGCCTTAACAACAACAACGAACTACGAACTGCGTGCTAATCTCATTCCAATTCACTACTCACATTTATTATATACCTATCAATAATATATATACATAGTACCTTCATTTTCTTACAATGGAATACAACAACCTGTATCACACTACAGGTTATCACTATGCTACTAAAAATAGAATTAGTATCACTATCTTACTAAAAATAGAACAGCGGTTTTTCCACAAGCAAGTTTTACGCCACTATGCGCGAGAACGTCTATATGCTTTATTGAATGTGTATGCAATAGCAATGCAAATATTTCTATGTTAATGATGTGTAAGAGGTATATAATAAAAGGATCATTACTAGATAGTAATAATCCTATTATATCACAGACATTTGTGATTAGGTCTGTGCATATATGCAGTATGTTACATCTTACTGCATTACAATTTGCTAGTAATGACATTTATGTAATGCAAGCGAATTCCCATGAAAGCAAAATTGATTTAAACCAGGTTTACGGTATTTTCAATAGACTAAAAGAGTCACAATTTACAGAAACAACAGAGTTTTTTTCATCTAATTAACATTATATCATATGTGGTTGAGTGTTTAGTTTAGCATAGAAATTGCCTTTAAAATAACATTTTCGTATATCATATATAATTTGCAAATGGCATGTCCTAAATGTTTGCGTAGCCTTGCTGGTAACCAGCTTGGTTAATGACCCGTTACAAGATACGGTAGGCATTATGAGTTACTATAATACAAGATTCGATCGAATGACACGTGATTGACAATTCTGGAGCTGCCAAAATTAATTAACATTTTGAAACAATAAGTTCGTTTCGCAATTTAAGACCGTATATTCATGTCTTCACCTCACCTTTTGTGCCAAAGGTGAAGCAATAGGACCCGTTAAAAAAGTCTTTATGTCAAAGTCCAAAGCTATTAGAGTAAGCTAGATAAACGGCAAAAGATATAGCATTGTTCAACATTTACAGACTAAATCTCTTTAGTTCTGTCAGTAATTTGATATTGCATATTTTAAGAAATAATTAAGTTTCATTCATAAGCAGTTATCATATAACCATACTGTTCATTTGCCTGAACTGAATACACCTAACAAAAGCTTGTTTCTTTCATTCCGTGTTACTTATACATGTATATACTCATCTAAAAACGAATTTCAAAAGAAAACGTGGAACACTTTTCTCCTGTTTGATAAAGCATATAGAAATTTGGAAGATAAATTTCGAAACAAACTATCAGCAATACTAAGCAATACTACTAAATAATGAAACTGGGATCCCTTGTAAGCAACGAACATAAACAAGGGAGAATGTAGAAGACTTGGCTTTATTGAATCTGTTCATGAGATGTAATATTAGGTGTTGAGATGTAATATTAGGTGCTACACCTCTCACACCCCTATCACGGGCTTAAGTTATACTACTTTAAAGCCACGAACATTGGGGCTCGTTGATCACCAATGACCAGTAAGTCATAACACTATTGATTCGTAGTCGAGGCTTCTTTTACATGCACCACACAACACTAAACAAACGCTGGTGTGGATGTCAATAACTACTGAACAAGAAATGTCACAGTAAGTGACAAATGCCCCCGAAGTGACCTTTGACATGTAGGTGTGACCTTGACCTTGGAGCCACGTATCTGGATTTTGTGCGCGACACGTCGTCTGGTTGTGGTGAGCATTTGTGCCAAGTTATTTGAAAGTCCGTCCAGGAATGCCAGAGTTATTGACCGGACACTCTTTGACCTCTAAGTGTGACCTTGACCTTGGAGCCACGGACCTGGGTTTTGTGCGCGACACGTCGTCTTGTTGTGATGAGCACTTGTGCCAAGTTATTTGAAAATCCGTTCAGGAATACCAGCGTTATTGACCGGACACGATTTGACGTTTGACCTCTAAGTGTGACCTTGACCTTGGAGCCACGGACCTGGGTTTTGTGCGGGACACGTCGTCTTGTTGTGTTGAACTTATGCTAAGTTATTTAAAAATCCGTCCAGGAATGCCAGAGTTAATGACCGGACACGATTTGACGTTTGACCTCTAATTGTGACCTTGACCTTGGAGCCACGGACCTGGGTTTTGTGCGCGACACATCGTCTTATTGTGGTGAGCACTTGTGCCAAGTTATTTGAAAATCTGTCCATGAATGTCAGAGTTATTAACCGGACACTATTGTACAGACGAACGAAGGGACTGACGGACTGACGGAATGACGGACTGACAGACGGACAGTGCGACTGCTATATGCCACCCTTCGGGGGCATAAAAAGGGGATCTCTTGGGAGCAACGGACTCGAACAAGAGAGAAAAATAGCAGACTCGTTTTAGCTCTACTGGCCAACGGCCAGCAGAGCTTATGGGATGGTGTGGGATTGTGTGTTGTCCGTCGTCCGTCGTCCGTCTGTCGTCGGACAAGTTCGAAAACCAGTCAGATCGGACTAGTAACAGCAGAGTTATGGCCCTTGATTTAGTTAAAAATGCTATATATTGCCTCGTTAAGACGATAGGGCCTTTATTTTTCATCCAATCTTTACCAAACTTTATCAGATTGTTAATATCAATGATAGCTCGGACAAGTTTGAAAACCAGCCATATCGGACTAGTAACAGCGGAGTTATGGCCCTTGATTTAGTTAAAAATGCTATATTTTGCATCGTTACGACGATAGAGGCTTTATTGTTCATCCGATCTTTACCAAACTTTATCAGATTATTAATGGCGATGAAAGGTCGGTCAAGTTCGAAAACCAGCTAGATCGGACCAGAAACAGCGGAGTTATGGCCCTTGATTTAGTTAAAAAGGCTATATTTTGCCTCGTTAAGACGATAGGGTCTTCATTTTTCATCCGATCTTTACCAAACCTTACCAGATTGTTAATATCAATGAAAGCTTGGACAAGTTCGGAAACCAGCCAGATCGGACCAGCAACAGCGGAGTTATGGCCCTTGATTTAGTTAAAAATGCTATATTACGATAGGGCCTTCGTTTTTTCGTCCGATCTTTAACAAACTTTACCAGATTGTTAATATAAATGAAAGCTCGGATAAATTCGAAAACCAACCAGATCGGACCAGAACAGCGGAGTTATGGCCCTTGATTTAGTTAAATATGCTATATTTTGCTTCGTTAATACGATAGGGCTTTCATTTTTCATCCGATCTTTACCAAACTTTACCAGATTGTTACTATCAATGAAAGCTCCAACAAATTTTAATACCAGCCAGATTGGACCATTTACACCTGAGTTATGGCCCTTGATTTTCTGAAATATGCTATATTTTGGCCTCATTAAGAAGAAAGGGCCTTCATTTGGCCAAATTTCAGTGAAACTTTTCAAGAATGATCAGTACCAAGCCTAGTTGTTCATGTCGTCACCGTGTTCTAGTTGAATGATTTTGGCGGAGTTATGTCCCTTTAAAGGTTTTAATACACAAACTTTATCTGGACTAGTTCTCCTGAACGTCTCCTCACATTTCAACAAAACGTTACAGGGATGATCAGCACCAAGCATAGTTGTGCATATCATCGTCGCATTCCAGTTAACAGATTTTTGGTGGAGTTATGGCCCTTTAAAGGTTTTTGATACACATTTTTCGGGCTAGTTCTCCTGAACCCCTGTCTGGATTTTAACGAAACTTGACAAGGATGATCAGTATCAGGTCTATTTGTGCAAATCATTGCCGTGTTCCGGTTGAATGATTTTTGGCAGAGTTATGGCCCTTTAAAGGTTTTAATACACAAACTTTGTCTGGACTAGTTCTCCTGAACATTTCAACGAAACTTTACAGGGATGATCAGCAGCAAGCATAGTTGTGCATATCATCGTGGCATTCCGGTTAACAGATTTTTGATGGAGTTATGGCCCTTTAAAGGTTTTTGATACACAAATATTTTCCGGGCTAGTTCTCCTGAACCCCTGACTGGATTTTAACGAAACTTGAAGAGGATGATCAGTATCAAGCCTAGTTGTGCATATCGTCGCCATATTCGGGTTGAATGATTTTTGGCAGAGTTATGGCCCTTTAAAGGTTTTAATGGCCCTTTAAAGGTTTTAATAGCCGAACGTTGTCCAGATTAGTCTCTTTTGAACTCCTTGCTGCATTTCAACGAATCTTGATGGGGATGATCAGTACCAAGCCTAGTTGCACCTGTCATTGCCGTGTTTTGGTTGAATGAATTTTGGCAGAGTTATGACCCCTTAAAGGTTTTAATACACTAACTTTGTACAGACTAGTTCTCCTGAACCTCTGGCTGGATTTCAGCGAAACGTGTCAGGGACAATCAGTACCAAGCCTAGTTGCGTATATCTTCACCATGTTCTGGTTGAACGATATTTGAAAGAGTTATGGCCCCTTATACATAAACTTTATCTAGAGCCAGTAGAGCGTCCACAGGCCCTCTTGGGCCTCTTGTTACTTTATTTTGTTCATTAGAGGAAATATAAGGTGAACCTCCTTTCACGGCCCGTAGCACTGGCGTGTAGCACCGGCTTAAGTAGTAGTTTGCTTTAAGTCACAAAGACTGGGCTCGATGCGCCCATTGGAAAACAATAATCAAACCAAACGAATTTCGATGCGCTATGTCGATAGTCAGCTTAAAGTTCTCCGGCATGTTTTGTTTCATGAACATTTTAATGTTTATTTAAATCGAAATCAATACACAACAATATATTTACCATTCACACATTGCAATATCTGTGAAAAGCGAGAATAAGATTTTATTTGATGACGTAGAAAACTTTGAACAGGTAAATTAATCCACAGGTAAATGTATTTATCAATTACCTGTCAATAGTTGTGCAGCTATACAATTCAGATTTAAAACGAATTAGTATCGGTTTTAAATATATGTTTCTCCCCGGGACTATCAAGAAATGTTCATATGATGTTTAAGAGTTAAATTTGTTAATTGATAATACTACAAAATGGGTGGCCATTCATTTTTAAGGGAAAATGTTAGAATATACGGTTAAGGTTAATTCACAAAGAGATAAGTGACCTGCCCTGTCATAGGGCCATATAAATTATGTTGTGGCGGCCTAAAAGTCATAGTTTTTATAACGGCCATAGGGCCATATACTGAACAAAAGTCCTAATTACTCACTTTTGTATCTTAACTATTTCTCTTATTTTAAATATATTTTAGAATAGTTGTGCGATAAGTATTTTGTTTTGACCAATAGTTTCAGAGTTATCCTCCATATATATAAGAAAACATGAACTGTGCTGATCGAAGTCCGCTTAATGATATAAACTTCTTAAAATTAGTAGGACAGTACAAAAAAACATAAACGTTTGATCCATTTATTGCAGATGTTCGGTCTATAATAAAATGAAACATGGCTAATCCTAAATTACTCCACTTTTAATTAAATATCGTTGAAAATTAAGTATCTGTACTTCGGCGTTAACATTAAATATTTCGAAAAATTCGAGAAAGCATTTGTAATGATAATACTAGTAAAACATGATGTCAACATAATTTTAGTTGGCATATTTTAGAATAAGGAACATCGAAGGCTGCACTAATTCGAAATATTTAACAAACTCCTGTGTACCCACCCAATTGTATAATACTATAATTTATTTCTAAGAAAACACATCGACTTGATAGCTTTTAAATGTGTTCATGCATGCAATCAGACACGTTTAACTCATTATTTTGCAGTTCAACCGTATCTCTAATCAAGCATGAACTACACAAAACAACGAGAATATTATTGACATATTCTTAGGTGGGTACTTATGCATGTTGACAATTTTACTGCTCTTTTACTATCTTCAGGAAAGGAAACAATTTTAACTGGAATATATATTCAATGATTGAACGATTTCATTGACATTTAGCAAACAGATTTGTTTTAAAGCTTTGAAACAAATCGTTTAATTTTTAATTTCATAAAATACAAAAACAGTTACTTTCTAAAATATAAAATTGGATAAAATTGGGTCTTGGGTAAAATTCCTTTTCCTCTTAAATAAATATTTTTTCTGACGTCAATTGCTTGCAATAGCAGCAATTAAAAAACACTGAAAGTGTACTGAAACTATAGAACTGAGTATTGTACGAATATACATTGGTATATCCCGCCTAGAACATGTAAAAGGGGACACATAATTTATAAATGCTGTCACATAAAAACACACGAGCCTAACAGTCAGACACTACGCTTCACCTTTTTCTTGTGCGATGACTGGACAACCTAGTGGGACTCTATGGTTGGACCTTCTGAAACCCTGAACAGGCAGAAGAAGGTTCGGGTTGTTGGGCGTACTCTAGTTTAATTCTAGATACAAACTGAGGTTAGGGTTACCCTAACCCTAATTAACATGATTTATATATCTCTACAACAACATTTCAGTGTATAGCTTGATATTTTTCTGGATAAAAATTTGCTCATCAAATTTGGTCTGTGGAAAGGTGTGGCTGTACGATGTCATTGCCTTCTGGTGCTGTGGTTTCTGTACGACCATTCTTCGTCGATCTTCATCTCTAATTCCAAATGATTTCATAAATACTAAAATCGGTGATAAGAGAGATGACGTGAAATTGTCATCGTTAAGTATACATATTTAGATGGGGAAGTACCTCGTGCTACTTTATACGGGGTTTTATATCTCGCTCTCATTCGTTTAACTAGAGCTTGTATCGATGTCCAGGACTTCAATGATCGAAATAAGTTATTACAAGTCAACTTCTTCAGCAATGTTTTCGTTACGCAGACCTTTCGCAAAGTTCTATCGTCGCAACGCAAACCTACTGGAGAAGTAAAATACTAACCTAAAACATTTCTACGACTAGGAATATCGCAACCTTTAGTTGAGTTGTGATCTAGATCTATAGATTTCGGAAATTAAATGAGTCTGAGGGGTTCCTGATCACTTTACAACATTAATCAGGAAATTCGTCAGAAAAGGGTTCAACCCTTTAGTAGTGCAGCTCACTTCAATCTTAGTGACTGACTCCTCTACAGTCAGTCATAGTGACTGATTCTCTACAGTCAGTCATAGTGACTGACTCCTCTACAGTCAGTCATAGTTACAGTCAGTCATAGTGACTGACTCGTTTACAGTCAGTCATAGTGACTGACTCCTCTACAGTCAGTCACAGTGACTGACACCTCTACAGTCAGTCATAACGCTTCACTATTCTCTTTTGCGATAACCTGACAATCTCATGGGTCTCTATGGTTGTACCTACTGAAACCCTGAAATGGGAGGTATGTAAATGAACTTTCGTCCCACGATGTGTTGGTCAAACCCTAGATGGGTTTTCTCTTGGCTTCAACTGCTGTTGTTGTTCAGTACAATTCTGGATACATCCTGAGGTTTTCTAATTATGTATGTTCATATATCTTTACTACTACAGTTAAGTGTATCGTTTGCTACTTTCTCCGGATCTGTTACTTTATTGTTAGATTTTCTTTTTGACGGGATGTAATTTTACTTACAATGATTTGTTAATTTGGACTCAGACGAAAGGATAATAGCGAACTTGTGTACAGAATAAAATCGATTTAACCTAGTCAGTAGGCCAGTTCCGACCGGTCATCCTGTCTTCACCACTCGTTGTGCTGTGCATTGTCCTTTTCATTGTATGTTTGGTTTTAGTTTGTTGTACGGTGCAGACTTACGGTGCCATTGTGCTTGAGTGCTGTGGTTTCTTAAGGACCATATTTTATTCTCATTTTTGTTTCAGTAGGATAAGGGATAATTTCGATATGATCAAAATAGAAACATACACGTAATGTACTTGAATGAGTAAATAAGGAAAAGTGGGTAGTCTGCCTCCACCACAAAAAATCGACCGTCATATATAGCCTTACATGTGTTGAAAATGACTTAAAACACCATACAAACAAACAAACAAACAAACAAACAAATAAGCTAATTTCAGATTGTTCGTGCAATACATTTGGTAAATTGTATAACTGGGTTATGACGTTAAGAACTCTTCTCTGAGGGGACGTGTTTACAAATATCGTCATGATCATTTCCATGCATGTTCTATAAAAACAACACTATTAGGACCATTATGAAAAGGGTTAAGACCCTATTAATTCGCAGCGCACAGCATGCTTAGTAATTGACCCATTTACAGTTCGCCACGACGCTTTGCCGTTTAAATGTACGATCACCAAACATATGGGTAGCCTGTAATGACATCTACCTCAATATTGATATTGTTCATCTTCAATCCTGACTTGACGTACTTTTAATGCTTCATTATATACATTACTGGTGCCTTCTTTGTAGTTGTTATATTCACATATACATGATCATCTCTGTTGTACTTATGTCGCCTATTAATGCCACCTTTTTTGTCAGGAAATTACTTTATTTACACTCCCGTTTTAATGGAATGACTATAAGGTAAACGGAGACTGCAATCTTTTTTGTATTTATCGCATTTGGCGATTTCCAAATTTCTCCTTTCATAGTCTTTTTCATATTAAAATGTGAAAAGTTAATTGACACGTCTCCAGTTGCTAATTAATTAAATGTGAACCCTTAAGTAAAGGACTTATCTATTGTTGTACAGAAAAACAAACACAACCGTAAAGTTTAAAGAATATATTATACTTTGTGTCTGAAGCAATATACAAATATTTACATATCGACATTAGCACCATCAAGTAATAAAATAAGTGAGTACTGTAAATGTTCAGTAGTGATTATATTACTGTACATGTTCAGTAGTGATTATATCGCCATTTGTACATGTTCAGTAGTGATTTCATTTGTACATGTTCAGTAGTGATTATATCGCCATTTGTACATGTTCAGAAGTGATTATATCGCCATTTGTACATGTTCAGAAGTAATTATATCGCCATTTGTACATGTTCAGTAGTGATTATATCGCCATTTGTACATTTTCAAAAGTGATTATATCGCCGTGTGAGTACTGTACATGTTCAGTAGTGCTTATATCGCCATTTGTACATGTTCAGAAGTAATTATATCGCCATTTGTACATGTTCAGAAGTAATTATATCGCCATTTGTACATGTTCAGTAGTGATTATATCGCCATTTGTACATGTTCAGAAGTAATTATATCGCCATTTGTACATGTTCAGAAGTAATTATATCGCCATTTGTACATGTTCAGTAGTGATTATATCGCCATTTGTACATGTTCAGAAGTAATTATATCGCCATTTGTACATGTTCAGAAGTAATTATATCGCCATTTGTACATGTTCAGTAGTAATTATATCGCCATTTGTACATGTTCAGAAGTAATTATATCGCCATTTGTACATGTTCAGTAGTGATTATATCGTCATTTGTACATTTTTAGTAGTGATTATATCGCCATGTGAGTACTGTACATGTTCAGTAGAGATTACATCGCCTGCTGTACATGTTCAGTAGTGATTATATCGCCATAACTGTACATGTTCAGTAGTGATTCCATTTGTACATGTTCAGTAGTAATTATATCGCCATTTGTACATGTTCAGAAGTAATTATATCGCCATTTGTACATGTTCAGTAGTGATTATATCGTCATTTGTACATTTTTAGTAGTGATTATATCGCCATGTGAGTACTGTACATGTTCAGTAGAGATTACATCGCCTGCTGTACATGTTCTGTAGTGATTATATCGCCATAACTGTACATGTTCAGTAGTGATTCCATTTGTACATGTTCAGTAGTAATTATATCGCCATTTGTACATGTTCAGTAGTAATTATATCGCCATGTGAGTACTGTACATGTTCAGTAGTGATTATATCGCCATAACTGTACATGTTCAGTAGTGATTCCATTTGTACATGTTCAGTAGTAATTATATCGCCATTTGTACATGTTCAGTAGTAATTATATCGCCATGTGAGTACTGTACATGTTCAGTAGAGATTACATCGCCTGCTGTACATGTTCAGTAGTGATTATATCGCCATAACTGTACATGTTCAGTAGTGATTCCATTTGTACATGTTCAGTAGTAATTATATCGCCATTTGTACATGTTCAGAAGTAATTATATCGCCATTTGTACATGTTCAGTAGTGATTATATCGTCATTTGTACATTTTTAGTAGTGATTATATCACCATGTGAGTACTGTACATGTTCAGTAGAGATTACATCGCCTGCTGTACATGTTCAGTAGTGATTATATCGCCATAACTGTACATGTTCAGTAGTGATTCCATTTGTACATGTTCAGTAGTAATTATATCGCCATTTGTACATGTTCAGTAGTAATTATATCGCCATGTGAGTACTGTACATGTTCAGTAGTGATTATATCGCCATAACTGTACATGTTCAGTAGTGATTCCATTTGTACATGTTCAGTAGTAATTATATCGCCATTTGTACATGTTCAGTAGTAATTATATCGCCATGTGAGTACTGTACATGTTCAGTAGAGATTACATCGCCTGCTGTACATGTTCAGTAGTGATTATATCGCCATAACTGTACATGTTCAGTAGTGATTCCATTTGTACATGTTCAGTAGTAATTATATCGCCATTTGTACATGTTCAGTAGTAATTATATCGCCATGTGAGTACTGTACATGTTCAGTAGTGATTATATCGCCATTTGCACATGTTCAGTAGTGATTATATCGCCATTTGTACATGTTCAGTAGTGATAATATCGCCATTTGTACATGTTCAGTAGAGATTATATCGCCTACTGTACATGTTCAGTAGTGATTATATCGCCATTACTGTACATGTTCAGTAGTGATTATATCGCCATTTGTACATGTTCAGTAGTTATTATTTCGCCATTTGTACATGTTCAGTAGTGATTCCATTTGTACATGTTCAGTAGTGATTATGTCGCCATTTGTACATGTTCTGTAGTAATTATATCGCCATGTGAGTACTGTACATGTTAAGTAGAGATTCCATCGCCTACTGTTCATGTTCAGTAGTGTTTATATCGCCATTACTGTACATGTTCAGTAGTGATTATATCGCCATTTGCACATGTTCAGTAGTGATTATATCGCCATTTGTACATGTTCAGTAGTGATTATATCGCCATTTGTACATGTTCAGTAGTAGTGATTATATCGCCATTTGTACATGTTCAGTAGTGATTATATCGCCATTTTGTTATAAAAAGAAGTGTGCTCTCTCATCTGCAACGCAAACATATTGCAAACAAAAACATTGTGCTGACCATGTTATTGAAATATATAATTCCACAAATATTAAAACAACTTTAAATGAAAACATTTCATGCGATCACATCACACGATGACATGATTTGAGTTTTACACTGTATTTAACATCCATTTCCGTCAGAATTATCAACTCATGACAACAGTTTAATAGGTATCCACTCGCCTGGTATTCTCCAAAAAGCTGTTTGCTAAACACACATTTTTGGTTTGTCTTCAATACCCGTCTATACTTCTTATTCTGTTTTTCACGTCGTGACAATTGCGTATTGTGTATAAGATTTTCCACGAGAATACGTGTTTAACTTTTCAATACGTCATGAGTCAATGAAAACACCCGTAAGGTTCCTTGTTTTGTGTTCAGTATGTCATGCGTCTTTGAAAACTTATATACCTTTCCCTGCTCATAACGTCTTGCGTATATGAAAATACAGGTACCTTTCTATGTTCACTGTTTCATGCGTCTATAACAACATCTTCTAAGCTTGGCGTTTTACAATCTCTCTCTTGATGTATTCGGTGCGAGAGCGACATCGTCATGTCGTCTTCCACTTGCATTCTTTTATGTTTTGTTCTTCGGTTTTGAAACCAGACCTTCACCTGAAAATACCAATATCTCTAGAAATAATAATTTTATTTATGTTTTTTTATCCAACTCACTAGTACAGCTAAAAACAAGTCAGAAGGACATAGGCAATATTATGTAAACACATGAATATTCAGCCTGATGAGGGATGCTATATTAAACATTGACAACACTTTCTTTTCTTCTATGGTTAATAAAAGACACTAAAGAAGTTAAACTTAACAAAGCTAATAATTCTGATACAGTCGCTGCTTTTCTCGATTTTCATCTCTCAATTGAAAATGGGGAAATAATAAGCAACAATTATGACAAGAGAGATGATATCGTTAAGTATCCCTACATAGACGGGGCAGAGCAGCATCTCTCAACTTAGTGGCTTTTCTAGAGGCAGTAGTCGAGTTGAGGACATTAATATCCATAACCTTTGTATAACTAGAAAGCTCCTCCATCAGGCCTATCGGAACCATAAACTTCGAAAACCCGTCGCAAAATGTTATTATCGAAACCCTGGTTTGCTTTTAATAACTCTTCTGCGACACGAACTATCACAACCTGACTTCTATGGTGACGTAATTTACAAATTTCGTAAGATCCTTCTTGGTCATGAACACTTTCATACAATCTTTATTACAACTGTTAAGAGAAATATCAAAAGAGGTAATGATTCTATAATTTTGGAACGCACCACATGTTTAGTGGTTGGCTCATTTACAGTTCGCCACTATGCTTTCCTCTTTGATTGTGCGATGACCGGACGCATTGTGGACCATATGATGACGTCTACCTAAATTCTGAAATCTTGTCTTGTCGTGCCCTTAATGGTTTATTCTCTTTTTGCTCTGTCTTCTAATAAGTCATTAACTACTTGCTTTGTGGCTTTCTAGGCTTTGTTTTTATATTCATATATACATGATCATCTTTATGTTATACTTATATTGCCTATTAATGCTGCCAAGTTTGTTAGAGGATATAGCTTGGAGGGGATTTCTTTATTTACACTGTCCTGTTTGATTGGGATCACAATAGGGTAAGAGTGAAGTTGTATACACCTCCTGAAACCTGGTTTAAATCGCAACGGCCTTTTCGTCGCTGACCGTTCCAAGGCAGTAGCCCTATTGTCAGTATTTTTATGTTTGCGATGTCGCATGCCTTACCTCTTATTTATCCTTGTAATTGTTGTTTGTTTTCATACGTGATTTTGGTTGACTGTGGTCCTTGAATGTTACATTTCCTATTCGACATTTATATTTACTTTTAAATGTCACTATAGTCACATTATGAAATACGTCATTGAATAAATAAATAACTCAGGTTACATGTATAACAAAAAAGAACATGAGCAATAAAAAAGATAGATCAATTGATATAACCTATGTAACTACTAACTATTTTCTAAAATGAAAAACGTATGGAAGTAGGTAATACAAGTCGAACAGGAAATGTATCACGGGCAGAACGCGGTCAACCAAAAACACGTAAATAAAACAATATAATTACAAGGAAAAGTGGAAGGATGAGACATCACGAACATAAAAGGGTACCACCTTGGAACGGTCAGTGGCAAAAAGGCCAAAGCATAACAAGTAATAGAATTTTGCAAATAACAACCGATTAAAAGATAGATGACCAAATGAAAAGACGAGATAAAAATTTGATTGAGGATTCATAATGAGCATTTTTTGCTTTTGTAAAGGCAGGATTTGTTAATAAACCTCCAAAATCTCGTAATAAACGTTTAACTAAAATTTCACAAACATCTTTCCATCTCCGAATGCATTTTTTTTGTCTTCTTCATTTTAATTTAGCAGCCATATGTATGACAATTCCGATAAACTTCCCGCTATATCTATTTTTATTTTTAACCGGATTTTTCAATTTTACTACAGATATCATGTTCCCCTATTATATAATTGACTTAGGCATCACTTTATGGAAATGCTATGAAAACAGCCCCACTTTATGGAAATGCTATGAAAACAGCCCCACTTTATGAAAATGCTATGAAAACAGCCCCGAAAAATAAATTCAAATTGCCTAAACACATGCCAATAAGTTGTCCCTATATACACTTATTACAGAGTCTTAAAAATGCTATTAAACTAAGTTTAAATTCTCTAACCATTGAACAATATAAAATATTGTGTATAATAAATTAAAAGCAAGTTAGGAGTGCATATAAAATTGAAACAGGGATAAATACCTGTTATAAATGGTACGTGATTAACAGATCAATTATATTATGCCATATATATATTACCGGAAAACTGCGTCTATGATTATATCAATGCAATAATTAGCTTAAAAGATCAAAAGAAATCTAAATATGTGCCCCTGTTCAGGTTTTATAATAATGACACCTTTATAGTATATAATTAGGTATTTTAATTAAAGGTTATCTTATCCAAAATGAGTATTAAAAAATAAATGTTAATATACACTTCCCGCGGTGCATTATACCATTAAAGGGAAATAGATATTCAAAATTTGTGAAAGAAAAACTTCAAGTTTGGGGGCCAATTTGGCCTCTTATCAAACCTAGTCCTTTTGCGAGTTACTTTAAAGTCAAAACTGAATTTGACGATACAAAGGAAATAAATGGCCCCAGAAATTGTTAATTTTCGATATTTCTTCATCAAACTTTCAATACATACTCATCATGAAAATATCGACATGACCATACTAACATATAAAGGTCAAGGTCACACTGAAGGTCATGTTTAATTGGGATGACAATATGGTAAGAGTAAAGATTGGCGCATCGTAGAATCTGCTTTAAAACCACAGCGGCTATTTTGCCAGTGACATATTGCCAGTGACATATTGCCACTGACATATTGCCACTGACATATTGTCACTGACATATTGCCACTGACATATTGCCAACCCTTTTATTTTTGTGATGTCGAATACTTTGCTTCTATTTGTTCCTGTGGTTTCTGTTTGTTTTGAGTGTGTGTTTTGAGTGTGTGTGTGTTGAGCGTGTGTTTTGAGAGTGTGTTTTGAGCGTGTGTTTTGAGAGTGTGTTTTGAGAGTGTGTTTTGAGTGTGTGTGTGTGTTGAGCGTGTGTTTTGAGTGTGTTTTGAGAGTGTGTTTTGAGAGTGTGTTTTGAGAGTGTGTTTTGAGTGTGTGTGTGTTGAGCGGGTGTTTTGAGAGTGTGTTTTGAGAGTGTGTTTTGAGCATGTGTTTTGAGAGTGTGTTTTGAGAGTGTGTTTTGAGTGTGTGTGTGTGTTGAGCGTGTGTTTTGAGAGTGTGTTTTGAGAGTGTGTTTTGAGTGTGTGTGTGTTGAGCGTGCGTTTTGAGCGTTTTTTTGAGTGTGTGTTTTTGGTGTGTGTTTTGAGAGTGTGTTTTGAGTGTGTGTGTGTTGAGCGTGCGTTTTGAGCGTTTTTTTGAGTGTGTGTTTTTGGTGTGTGTTTTGAGTGTGTGTGTTGAGCGTGCGTTTTGAGCGTGTTTTTTGAGCGTGTGTTTTGAGCGTGTTTTTTGAGTGTGTGTTTTAGATTAAATGTGTTCTGCTACATTTTCTGTTCGACTTGTATACTCGACTTGTATACCCGACTTGTACACCAGTTTATGAATACTATGATGAAGAAAACAGGTAATCGTTTTTGAAGATGCTCTGTAGTAGTTTTAAATTAAATGGCATTAAATGTGTTTAATGAAATAAAGCCCAGGTAGAATATACCTAAGAAATTGTCTGTAACAGGTAAGGACATGTCAGATGTGCTTTAAATGGAATGGAAATATGGAAATAACTAAAAAAAAAACGGAATTGGGTCATTATAACGATGATGGAAATGAAAATGACATATAAAGCTTAGATATAATCTCAGAAGATAAAGACAAAGTTACTGACGCCTTACCAGTGCAAACATGAGTATTTTATCTCTTTATCAGTGTTCGTCATTTAGAACCGCTATTAAACTCACATGTCATGTAAGAGCATTTGATAGATATGTTCGTTGAATGGAACGGTTAATTTGTATTCAATCTTGACAGCTATTATTACACACAATTAAGCATTGCTATTTAATATGACGAATGTATAAAGCAGTGACTTTGGCCTCCATAAAAGGCGTGGTATTTTTTACTTTGATGACAGAAATCTTTCAAACATTTTTTTAAATTACTTAAAAAGACATGTTTAATATTTCATACTGGTTTCACACTTTTCCACTTTCTTCAGTAAACGCGTTTGTTCTAATATTTCTTCCAGTGAATACTGAAAATGGGATCCTTTGGAAGCAACAATCACAAACAAAAGAGAAAAGTAGCACACTCGGTTTTATTGAGTGTAATATAAGACAACACCTGACGCCCTGCTAGCACCGGCTTCTTCTAAAGGACCAGTAAGTAATAACACTACTGATTTGTAGTCGGGGCCACTATTTCCACCGCCGCACAGCACTAAACAAACGCTAGTATGAATGTCAATAAATACTGAAAAAGGGATCCCTTGGAAGCAACAAACACTAATAAGAGAGAAAAGTAGCAGACTCGATTGTATGGAGTCTGTTCATGGAGGAAATAATTATAAAATGCAACACCTCTCAAACCCCCTAGCAAAAACTAAAGCGGTATTCTACTTTAAAAACGCAAAAATGGGCTTGAGGATCCCAAAGGACCAGCAAGTTATTACGTTACTGATTTGTAGTCGGGGTGACTTTTTACAGCTGCCACACAGCACTAAACAACCTCTAGTGTGAATGGCAGTAAATACTGAAAAAGAGATCCTTTGGAAGCAACAAACACAAACAAGAGAGCAGAGTAGCAGACTCGGTTGTATTGAGTCTGTTCGTGAGAGGTAATAATTATAAAATGATCCACCTCTCACGCCCCATGGCACCGACTCAAGCGGTATTCTACTTTAAAGAAACAGAGATTGGGCTGGATGATCCAAAAGGACCAGCAAGTTATTACACTACTGATTTGTAGTCGGGGTGACTTTTTACAGCTACCCTACAGCACTAAAAATATAACATACGTAACAATTATTACTGATTTGACAGATGTATAAGATACAGAAAATAGGGAAGACCTGTTACCTCATTGTCCATTTTATACGGCATATCAAGACGATTGGACGGTTTAGTAGATGGTCAGTGAAGAATTAATCAGTCGTACCAAGCTGATATTGTAAAGTCAAATACATTAATGCTTAATGTTTACTTTCATGTTAAGAGGGTTAGTGTAACTTTCCGTCTATATTTTTTTTCTATTTTGTGTTCGCTACGTATAGAATATGGTCACTGTTTATCTCTATAGAAGAGTAAAATCCCTCTCCCACCTCCAAATGCATGTTCATTTTGTAATTGTATTATGTATATGTGCATGAACGGTCTTCATCGTCATTCCTGTATTGTTTCAGGTGCTACTTGATTGGTCATTTTGTCCTTAGTGCGCATGTACATTAATTAACGGTCTTCGTTGTCATCCATGTACTGTTTCAGGCTCTAAATGAGTTTTGAAAGAGATATATGACCGTGGCTGCTGCGAAAGATGGTCTGCCGTTATGCAGGTGAGAAGGTTCTATGCCCATTCTGCATATATTTATTTTTTTCCTCTTGGCGCTAGATATCTTTTTCGTTTTGGAGCGATGTAACTGAATTCAAGGCAAATTATATTAAATTTAGGCTAAACTCTTGTTCGAAATAAAAAATATATTTTAACATATACATAATTTTGAAAAAGGCATACGTAATCGGATGATAAAGAAGATATAACCAGTTGTTTTAACTAGATATGGATGCCGCCATTTTAAGTACGTTGACCTCATAGTTCAAAATGACCACATATAGCATATCGATAAATATCTATTAAAGCAAGGAAAATCTCTGCAAATGTAGGAAAAATCATAAAATGATCATATCATTCATTATTAGCATTTAGTAACCTTATTTTTCAGACAGTTGCTTTGATTTTTTTTCTTAATTTCAGAAAATTGTCATATTTATGAATATTCCACATATGGTAATTTAAATCTATGACCTCATAGTTCTCAAAACTTCGGCTTCCATATCTGTTTGAGAGATCCTTCAAATGGCCATTTGTTCTTTGTTTATCATCCTATTTTGATAATTCGTTCACCCTTCAAACGTCTCAATATTTGAAGCTTGTTTGAATATATGTCAACATTATACAGCTGTATCGGATATTTGTCCTAAACAATTAAAATTCATATTCTCCTAGTTGTAGTAATTACACATTTGGATCACTTGAATTTTAAAGTATCACTCCTGTATCACTCCTGTATGTCTTGAATACTCTTTATCATTAGCAAGAAACAGGACGGTACGCTTTAAAAAGAATCAAAAATACATTTGCCATACATTGTTTTCAAGTTACCCTATGCATTACGTGACCTAACCACAGCATATTTGGACTGAGTGCATAGGGTTTTGATTGCACGCGTACAAATGTACAGTTCAAGTTTCACTTACAAATGACAGAATAAGATTTATTTTCATTAAATCTCAAATGTGGTAAAATGTCATTATTTAATGGGGAACAAATAGCGGGGTATTCTTAATATAATTATGTAGATGTTGACATTATTGTATACATACACTGAACAAAATTGCTAAGTATCAACTTTTGTATCTTAACTAACTTTCTTATTTTAAATGTATTTTATAAAAGATATATGATAAGTATTTTGTTTTGACCCGTAGTTTGTAAAACATTTATTTTTTGTTTAAATTGTTACATCTGTTGAGAGTTACCCTCCCTTTATATGAAAACATGAAATGTGCTGATAAAACACATAACATGAGTCAAAGTTCGCTTAAAGATATAAAATTCTTAAAATTGGTATGAAATAATAGAAAAAAATATAAAAAATGGACCCATTTATCGCAGATTCTCCGTCTATAAAAAAATGAAATATGGATAATCTTAAATTACCTCCCTTTAAATTGAATATCGTTTGAAATTCAAGTAACTGTAATTCAGCGTTAACATTAAATATTTCGAAAATTTCTTTTGCATACGCATTTGTAGTGGTAATGCTAGTAAAACATTGATGTCAAAATAATTTTAACTGGCATATTTTAGAATTAGGAACATCGAAAGCTTCACTAAGTCGAAGTACTTAATAAAATCCTATATACCCAGTTGTATAAGTGTTATAACTTATTTCTAAGAAAACACATTGACTTAAAAGTTTTAAAATATGTCCATGCAATCAGAGTAGACGATTTACACTCATTATTTTGCAGTTTAACCGTATCTCTAATCAAGCACAACATACACAAAACAATGAGAATATTATTGACATATTCTTGGGTTGATACTTAGCAATTTGGTTTAGTATATGTATCCTAGAATCTGCACAAATGTTATGATTATCAAAGTAGTGTTTTATGCAATTTACTTCAGTGAGTATAATTCAATTATTGGTTTCCATGGAAATGAAATTTTAAAAAATCCTCAAACTGCCATACGTTTTTATAAAAATGCATGCACTTTAACATAATTTTAACGAATAAACTAATAGCAAACACAGTTCCTTGTAATTGTTGATGGTTTTGAATGCATGTTCTGGGTGGACTCTGTTCACGGTGGACCGTGTTCTGGGTGGACTATGTTCTGGGTGGACCGTGTTCTGAGTGGACTGTGTTCTTGGTGGACTGTGTTCTGCTGCATTTCACGTTCGACTTTTGTATTTACTTAGTATATATTAGTCCAGATCATCTGCGACGCTTGCTTGTTTTCAAGGCAAACGTCCAGAACTGTTCTTCAAAAAAAATGTAGACACGGCAGCCATTTTACCATGATACAGATGTACCTTCTATCGAAGATATACGGAACGGCAGAAATAAATAAATCAATAAACAACGAGGGAAACCTCATCATTATATCGACGAACTAAATGTAGATGGTCAAAAATACTAAAATAAAAAATAATAATTACACACACGTGTTTCCGGTTTCAATTTGTTATCCAGACGTTTGTATTTACAATCAAGGGTCGAAGATGATCAAGTCTAAGATTATATGTTCATTTATCCGTTTGATACTGCCATTTTAAGATATGAAATGTCACTTTTGTATACATATATTATCATGAAATCTACACACAGTTTTAATTAATCCAAGACATCGTTTAAGCGAATAGAAGACGAGTGAGTGTAACTTAGACCGTTGTTTTCCCTGATACTGTTTCCTTTACATGGCATATTACGAATTCCGAAATCCTCGACCAGACACTATACTAATATCGTTTCAGACAGTTTCTGTTTTTATGTCGGTTTATATGATATTTAAACAATAAGTCAGTTACTAAGGAATACTATTTGCAGATATATGAATTACATTTAATCTCAAGTTTGTAGAAACAATATATTTATTTAGTTAACTTTTAACACACATCTGAGCATCTCTGTGCTTCTTTGTCAATGATAAAATTAAACAAATACTTTTTTTAATATGTGTCATCCATGTACTTTTGCCATTGCAGTGTGTGAACATTGTAAGGAATATCTGTATCTTTACAATGATGTCGCAAGTGATTGTAAATAGTGTATCTAATACATGTACACTGTGTGACATACACGTAAATAATATGAATAGCTTATATATTCACCTCAAATACAGAAAAAAACATCAAGACTGTTCCAGACTGTCATATCTCTTTATACAATTCAACATGTTTAATCTCGTTTATGAACCGATCACACAAGTCCACATCAAAACGAAGTACTTTTAATTCGAAGACTTTAAAAGCATATTTGGATTTGGATTCCAATATTTGTGTTTAAGTTAAAGGGGTTCAGCATTGGGAGTCAGCTAAAGGGGTTCAGCATTGGGAGTCAGCTAAAGGGGTTCAGCATTGGGAGTCAGTTAAAGGGGTTCAGCATTGGGAGTCAGCTAAAGGGGTTCAGCATTGGGAGTCAGCTAAAGGGGTTCAGCATTGGGAGTCAGTTAAAGGGGTTCAGCATTGGGAGTCAGCTAAAGGGGTTCAGCATTGGGAGTCAGCTAAAGGGGTTCAGCATTGGGAGTCAGTTAAAGGGGTTCAGCATTGGGAGTCAGCTAAAGGGGTTCAGCATTGGGAGTCAGCTAAAGGGGTTCAGCATTGGGAGTCAGCTAAAGGGGTTCAGCATTGGGAGTCAGCTAAAGGGGTTCAGCATTGGGAGTCAGCTAAAGGGGTTCAGCATTGGGAGTCAGTTAAAGGGGTTCAGCATTGGGAGTCAGCTAAAGGGGTTCAGCATTGGGAGTCAGTTAAAGGGGTTCAGCATTGGGAGTCAGCTAAAGGGGTTCAGCATTGGGAGTCAGCTAAAGGGGTTCAGCATTGGGAGTCAGCTAAAGGGGTTCAGCATTGGGAGTCAGCTAAAGGGGTTCAGCATTGGGAGTCAGCTAAAGGGGTTCAGCATTGGGAGTCAGCTAAAGGGGTTCAGCATTGGGAGTCAGCTAAAGGGGTTCAGCATTGGGAGTCAGTTAAAGGGGTTCAGCATTGGGAGTCAGCTAAAGGGGTTCAGCATTGGGAGTCAGTTAAAGGGGTTCAGCATTGGGAGTCAGCTAAAGGGGTTCAGCATTGGGAGTCAGTTAAAGGGGTTCAGCATTGGGAGTCAGCTAAAGGGGTTCAGCATTGGGAGTCAGCTAAAGGGGTTCAGCATTGGGAGTCAGTTAAAGGGGTTCAGCATTGGGAGTCAGCTAAAGGGGTTCAGCATTGGGAGTCAGTTAAAGGGGTTCAGCATTGGGAGTCAGCTAAAGGGGTTCAGCATTGGGAGTCAGCTAAAGGGGTTCAGCATTGGGAGTCAGTTAAAGGGGTTCAGCATTGGGAGTCAGCTAAAGGGGTTCAGCATTGGGAGTCAGTTAAAGGGGTTCAGCATTGGGAGTCAGCTAAAGGGGTTCAGCATTGGGAGTCAGCTAAAGGGGTTCAGCATTGGGAGTCAGTTAAAGGGGTTCAGCATTGGGAGTCAGCTAAAGGGGTTCAGCATTGGGAGTCAGCTAAAGGGGTTCAGCATTGGGAGTCAGCTAAAGGGGTTCAGCATTGGGAGTCAGCTAAAGGGGTTCAGCATTGGGAGTCAGCTAAAGGGGTTCAGCATTGGGAGTCAGTTAAAGGGGTTCAGCATTGGGAGTCAGCTAAAGGGGTTCAGCATTGGGAGTCAGTTAAAGGGGTTCAGCATTGGGAGTCAGCTAAAGGGGTTCAGCATTGGGAGTCAGCTAAAGGGGTTCAGCATTGGGAGTCAGTTAAAGGGGTTCAGCATTGGGAGTCAGCTAAAGGGGTTCAGCATTGGGAGTCAGTTAAAGGGGTTCAGCATTGGGAGTCAGTTAAAGGGGTTCAGCATTGGGAGTCAGCTAAAGGGGTTCAGCATTGGGAGTCAGCTAAAGGGGTTCAGCATTGGGAGTCAGTTAAAGGGGTTCAGCATTGGGAGTCAGCTAAAGGGGTTCAGCATTGGGAGTCAGTTAAAGGGGTTCAGCATTGGGAGTCAGTTAAAGGGGTTCAGCATTGGGAGTCAGCTAAAGGGGTTCAGCATTGGGAGTCAGCTAAAGGGGTTCAGCATTGGGAGTCAGTTAAAGGGGTTCAGCATTGGGAGTCAGCTAAAGGGGTTCAGCATTGGGAGTCAGTTAAAGGGGTTCAGCATTGGGAGTCAGTTAAAGGGGTTCAGCATTGGGAGTCAGTTAAAGGGGTTCAGCATTGGGAGTCAGCTAAAGGGGTTCAGCATTGGGAGTCAGCTAAAGGGGTTCAGCATTGGGAGTCAGCTAAAGGGGTTCAGCATTGGGAGTCAGCTAAAGGGGTTCAGCATTGGGAGTCAGCTAAAGGGGTTCAGCATTGGGAGTCAGTTAAAGGGGTTCAGCATTGGGAGTCAGCTAAAGGGGTTCAGCATTGGGAGTCAGTTAAAGGGGTTCAGCATTGGGAGTCAGTTAAAGGGGTTCAGCATTGGGAGTCAGCTAAAGGGGTTCAGCATTGGGAGTCAGCTAAAGGGGTTCAGCATTGGGAGTCAGCTAAAGGGGTTCAGCATTGGGAGTCAGTTAAAGGGGTTCAGCATTGGGAGTCAGCTAAAGGGGTTCAGCATTGGGAGTCAGTTAAAGGGGTTCAGCATTGGGAGTCAGCTAAAGGGGTTCAGCATTGGGAGTCAGCTAAAGGGGTTCAGCATTGGGAGTCAGCTAAAGGGGTTCAGCATTGGGAGTCAGCTAAAGGGGTTCAGCATTGGGAGTCAGTTAAAGGGGTTCAGCATTGGGAGTCAGTTAAAGGGGTTCAGCATTGGGAGTCAGCTAAAGGGGTTCAGCATTGGGAGTCAGTTTGAATGGTTCCTTAATAAATTATATATCAGACATTTTAGTTATAAATAAAGTACCTTACTTTTAATTGTTAGGTACTGACTGATAAAGCAAAATCATTGCTGAATTCCTCGTGGTGTATGTACTTAACGTTATCTAACTTCAAAAGGCATAAAGGAAAAAACAATATGGCGGCGTCCTCGACAAGCGTAACATTCTGTTAAATAGATAAAACTAGTAAACCATTCAGAAAATATGAATAATCCACATGATAAAAATAATATTATATCAGTGTAATTTAGTATCAAGTTTATTAGGCTCGGCACGAAAACGCAGAATAGCTCGGCAGAACCTCTTACACTTGATAATAAACGGCACTGGCAAAATGGTCTGTATAAGTATGCATGCACATGATATTTGTTGGTTACAAGTTCTTTGGCATTGTCTGTTAAAGATGAATGACCACCCTTTTTGTAGTATTATCAATTAACAAATTTAACTCTTAAACATCATATGAACATTTCTGGATAGTCCCGGAGAGAAACATGTATTTAAAACCGCTACTAAGTTGTATGTAAAAATAAGTATTATTTGCATGACGTAGATACTACTTTAACCACTGCGTGACTGCACGGGGAAAGGAGGTAAATCCGAATAGTATAATTAGCTGCACAACTATTGCCAGATAATTAATAAATGCATTTACCTGTGGATTCATTTACTTGTTCAACGTTTTCTACGTCATCAAATAAAATCGTATTCTCGCTTTTCACAGATATTGCAATGTTTGAAGTATAAATATCTATTGTTGAATATTGATTTCGATTTAAATAAACATAAACATGTTCATGAAACAAAACATGGCCTGGGAACTTTAAATGCTTGTTAAATGCTTGCACAGGTAATAATCACAGGTAGTATATCCCGTCAGTGAACAGATACACTAATCTAATAACTAAGCTGAAAATACCTTTGGATTTATTAACTTTCAGTCAAGTTAAAAAAAAACGTATCAATGTCAATCATAACGTGTCATTACCTTAATGTATTACTTTAGATACGTTAAGTGACACATTTACTATTATATATGGCTCTTATAAATGCATTTTGCGTTAATGAGACTTATATATTTACATGCCCCGTTGGTCCTTTATAGAATGGGTCCAATCTTTAGAGAAACCCACCGTCCGTGATGGCGGCGTTCTACAAGCAGTGTGTTTAGCGAATGACAAATAGTTTCTTGCACGCGATTAAAGCGTTACTTTCGGCAGATTGGTATTCGACCTTCGCGTCTAACGTCGGTGATTAAGTCGACATTTTGAGAGGGTTATCCAATTAGTGGCAATAAGGGGTAATATTTATATCCTGAGGGCGGATTCGCTAACTATTGTTAAAACAACCTTTACGAAGAGGAGATGGCGCAAAATATGAGTGTTCCCAAAATTTGAATAATTAGTACCACAGTACCTGGGGCGCTTTTAAGAAATATTAAGACATTATTTCGTTTAATTCTTCATAAGATTCCTCAAATATAAAACATGGTCATGTGGATAAAAGGAAGTGTAATATTCGGTTCAAACGGTGCCGTTTCTCTTGTCAGATGAGTACATCTAAAAGCAATTACTGCCGAATAGAGAAATGCTACCCGTATAAACGAAGGATAAACACTCCAAATTAAGATCAAAAGATTGTCTAATGAATTGCCGGAGGCGTGAATGTATGAGTTGTATTAGTTCTAATATATCGACAGGTTAGTATTAGTGTCTTTGTGCTAATAGTGTGCCACATGTAAGTACTCTAATTGGGAGGAAATTAGTGTGTACTGTTAACAAATGCTTGTAAATGACGTGTATGTTTTTATGACAGTCTCTGACACGAAAGTAATCAATCAATGGATTGGAATTACGTATCGTATTCACCTTGTTGACCCTCCTTCCAGCAAACGTATCGGTGTATTTGAACATGCACCTTTTCCAGTACTTTTGCTCAAATGTTGACGAAGTTCTACAAGGTTTTGGGGATTGATTTGACTTAACTGACACAGCAGCGATCAATCACGAAGTTAGCTTTGCAGCGGTGCCATTTAATGCATCGAGCATAATTTCTGTCTTGAAAGGACCTTCATACTTTAATTAATAAGTCATAAAAGGTTTGGTAGACAATGACATCTAGAAGCATACTGAGTTCATTCCAATCCATTTATCATGGTATGTTAATGGTGTAGCACATGTAATTGTTTGAAATTATGCTTTAACCAAGGATTTTTAGTTCTTGTCAGCGACATCTATGGCATAATAGTAATCAATCACCAAACAATTATATGTATGTATTTACATGTTTCATATGAATTCATAAAAAACGACGACGAGCATGCGAGTAGGGATGCTCATACAGCAACAGAAACATGTATGCCAATGGTATTCTAAAAGCTTAGCAATGACGACATGCCTTAGTTATATGCTACATTTACATGTAAATGTTACATGTATATAATATTTACTTTTTCTTATATAGTCATGGCTTGTACTGGTAGGAGATATTTTTCAACATAATTGACTTCATGAATTCCGTGATAGTTGATACTCACAAATCGACCTACTTCCAATTATGACATAATATATTTGTTGAACATTGATGACAGAGGAATATCGGCGTTGAGTATTCAAAATGTGATTGAGATTCCCGGAAGGATGTGTTGCATACGGTTCGTTTATTGCTGTATGGCGACTGTCAGTTCAAAGTAGAATACCGTTCGTGAACAGGCTTAAATGAAAAACGGAGTCTGCTACTTTCCTCTCTTGTTTGCATTCGCGGCTTGAAAGGGTTCCCTTTAGTATTTATTGACACCAAACTGGTATACGCCCATTTTCCAATGCTATTTAGAGTAGATGGTCTGCTAGCAGTGCAATAACACGTGCTCTTCATGAACATATTCGATCAAAAGGAATTTGTTTCTTGAACGTTTTAAATTCAAGCCTTTCCAGAAACTGTGTTTTTATATCAGTATATCAAGATATGCTGCATTTCCTCTGACTTTTATACCTACTTATGTAACATTATAATGCCTAATATCAACTTTTATTATTATGTCTGAATTCAACATAATTTGCTTCAGTGAGACGAATAATAGCACCGTCACGGTAGTAAGGGAGAGAGTGCCAAAGCTATACATTCCCAAGAGAAGCATTTTCTCCTACAGGAAGTGGATTAAAAAAGAATGCAATTCACAGAATGCAGCCATAAACACATGTATACAACAACAACAACAATTATATAATAACATGTGAGCCATCACAAACACAAAAGGGTTGATAAAAATGGTTCACTCAGGGTTTCAACCAAGTTCTAGGGTGCACAAAAGAAGAACGTATAAAAGTCAAAGAGGAAAAGCAGCATTCACTGAACAGTCAGCCAAAAACACGCATAGAAAATAAAAAACAATTACAAGGTAAAAAAAAACAGAAGCAATATATGCGACACCACAAGTATAAATAGGTTGACAATAGGGGCACCGCGTTCTTACGGTCAAATCCTCACCCTTACCTATATATCTGCATCTTTACAAACAACCTTGTAGATACAAATATGTCATGACGGGCATTTTTGGTACAACGGGACTGTTTGTATTTCCTCCCGATAATAGCAGCATGTCTAGTTAAGTAATATTTATGTGTTTATAAGGCACCTCCTCAGTGAAATAGTGCTATTTATTTGTAACCTTATAATGCCTAAAATCAACTTTTATTATGTCTGAATTTCACATAATTTGCTTCAATGAGATGGATAATAGAACCATTACGGTAGTAAGGGGGAGAGTGTCAAAGCTAATGGGCCTTTTCAGTTTCTTATAAATGAATATATGGCATGAGCATTCTCATTGCGTCATGGTTGAACATATGCTTGAACTGTAATGGGATTTTACATTCAATCCAGATTGCATCGAACTGGGTCCAATTGTGATCGTTCTGTTCAAAATTGTGAAATGAGATTTTTTTTTGTATAGACAGACATAATTTAACGTCTAATCATATGTATATGACAATAATTGTAAAAATATGCAGACACAACATGTGCAACACAAAATATGTACATGCCTCGATACGGAGATAAAAGAGACGAATGTCAATATATATATATATTACAAAATCACCATAAAATTGAGTTTCGCAAGAACCATTTACAGAAGAAAAAATGTAAGCATTCAACATTAATAGGAGATCGCTGAGCCCGATACTTATATTTAGGTATCGGTGGTACATTTTCAATTGCTTTTGTTTTCTTACTTAATGTTCGATTCCTCCGGCCGATAAAAGGCTCTGGGTATTGTTTAACCACTCATAGGATATGTTGTCTGCTTTTTAATTTAGTATTTTGGTTGTTACTTGTGATATGCAGGCTTCATAACCGCTGCTCCCAACTAAATTCCATTTTGTTTGTTTCGCTCTTCTGTGAATAGTATTTTGTTAGATACTGGGACCAAACGCCGCTGGACATGGAGGAGGAACATCTCTGTGCCCACCGCCATATGCATGCCATCTTCGGGATGGTTAAAATTATGTACTATTGATTTTATGAATTTTGATTTCTGCTCAACCCGGGGCTAAAGGGCGTGAGCTGTAGCTAGCATATTTCACTACCGTTCATGAATAGTCTCAATCAAACCGAGACTGCAATATTTTGTATGTGTCGTGTTCGGCAGTTTCCAAAGGTCCATTTTCATACTTTTTCACATTTGTTATCTACAAACAAAATGTTTACAAACTGCATTAAACAACTGTTCATAACGTTACTTAAAATTCCTTAGTGCGCCGGGGTTAAAAGAAGATACAAAGGTTGAACAGGAGATGGAGCATTTAGCACATTCAAAGCAAACAATAATTATATGAAAAATAATCCTTTAAAATGCCTAATAAGCGCATTCTAAAAAAATATACAATTTAATCAGACATTTACTATTTAACAATGAATGTTAAATAAAAGAAAATTAGTAATTTCAAATGTTAATTCAAATGATGGTAGAGTAAAAATTAATTAAATTTTGCAGTTTGAGGGTTTTGTCCTCCCTCAACCTTTAAGAGGATACGGTAAAAACAAACTATGAATCTCGTGCTATTTTGTGGTTGTGCCGCTCATCTTCGAAATTGGGGGAAATATAGTTTGAAACTTTACCATTCTTTAATCCTTCACTCGATTTATGTTTCTTTCTTTATCATTTTGTTTCTCACATTGAAAGAAACAGTATGTTCGAATGTAATAGCCGTTTCTTAAATTATAACTGTAGTAGCTATTTTAGTAACATGGGAATCTGCAACTTTAGACAAATACGTTTTCACCGAAAAATATATATTTTTAGGAGAATGGACTGTGTTAATTTACACTTAAATTGTCCTTCCCGGCTCCGTTCCGTGAATGCTACATTTCTTGTTCGAATGTTGTATCTTCTCTTATTGTCTGTTTCGTTACGGAATTGTTTTTTCGCGTTGTGTTGATTTCTCGAATACATCATGCAATGGCTGGTCTTGTGTTTCATGAGCAAACTTCAATAGCATTTTCCTTTGTGGTTTTTGTTAATTTATCTGAGAAGCCGATCTTTATTTCTGTCAACAACATGCCAGAGCTGATGATCTTTAGTACGTTTCAACCTAAGCCTGTAATTCTTTTCAGCGAACAAGTCCTCCGAAATAAGAATTTTAAGAATAAAATAATGGATCTTAACACATGCATTTCAGAGGAGATTATGCTTCTTGCTTGTCGACCTGTCATAGACTTGTACATTGTGGTGTTATGCTTGGGACAATTCTTCTCGAGAACATTTCATAGACTCGTACATTCTGTTTTTATGCTTGGGACAATTCATCTCGTGAACAGTTCATAGACTCGTACATTCTGTGTTTATGCTTGGGACAATTCATTTACAAATAAAAAGACTATGTAACTTTAAAACGTCTTAATAATTGTTTTATTCTCTAAAGTAGTGAAATGGCTTGTTGCTGTGTTGGCATCATACATACTTGAGACCATCTGCATTACATATGGTAGGAATGAGGTTGGGGACATACTAACACTTAGTAAAGTATATATCTATGGTTCATTAGATTATACGATTATATTCAACGTATTTACATGTACATGATTATATTTGCCACGGTGTGTGTTTTCTGTGCTGTTGTTTACTAGTAATTATATACTTCTTTGAGATTGATATTTATTATTATTATTATTATTATTATTATCATTATTGTTATTATTATTATTGCAGTACTCGGTTTGGTTCTGCTGATTTTGACTTTTTCCATTTATTTTAATGAATGACCTATTTGCTACTAAACGGTTCCAAGTTCCACAATCCGTTTGCTACTGCTTGTTCCTAGTTTGTCAAAATAGTATAATGTGTATTTGCTACTGCTGGTTCCGAATTCCTACTACTTTATTTGTTTTATGACTTGCTAACAATGCATTAAACTTATATATTTTTTAATTTATGGTATGTGGTTTTATTGTGTTTAATTTATTATTATATATGGTTAGTCACACGAGTGGAGATGGCATATTGTTTAACCCTTGTCCGTCCGCCCGTTTGTCGTACTCAGTCTATTAAAATAATGGTCAGTGAGAATGACCTTGACATACTTACACACTTCACGAATGTGACTGACATCGCTAAAACGGGGCATCCGTGCCCCATTGACAGTTTTCCCAGTTCTACATATTTCTCTTCACGTGGACAATTATCTGTTTGTCTAGAGTAGATCTATTTCCATAAAAAGGAACTAAGAGTTATACATTTTGATTGCAATATAAGAATCTTTCCTTTTTGATCTCATAAAAGAGGCATATTGGAGTGGCCTTTACTCTAAAATATTAAATACAGATACAAAATGAACCGCAACTTGTGCGGTACAGGTCTCTAATTAGTTATGAATTAGTTTATATATTAAGCATATTTGGCAACCCCTTCCCAAATCAATTCAAATCCGGAACGCCCCTTTCCTGAAGATCTAAGCGAAGCATTTTATTGAAAGCCAACTAGATTGACCTCATTTGTTGATGTGTTCAATCTTTCTTTAATTTATCGGTTCTACTTAGCACAATATATTTGCTTAGGGCACATTTTATGGAAATTCTGAATAATAAGAGATGTGCGTTCAGGGCCAAAATATAATTTCGCTGCAGGATACCGTCATGTCACCGCTAAAATGTTCATTAAAAATAGATGAATGAAAGGTAAACATCAACTATGAAAGTACTATAGAATCTAGTGTTCAGGTGTTCCTCAAAAGTGTGTAGAGATTATCGTATTGCTGTTAATGCTAATATAAAAGAGATGCGTTCCTTTGGGACCCGCTGCTAATGATGGAAAACTTGCTTTGCAAACAAAATGGATGTTCCTTAAGCTATATCAATATTTCTAAAACATTTGTCCAACTTCAAAAAGGTCTGCATTTTTCATGTGACATCTGACAGGTATATGACAGGGTTATTCAGAGAACAATCGGGTCAGAAAATATTCAAATATACAATAGTAATTTACAGACAAATACACTACATAAAAAACGGTCCCTGGAAAGTTCTGAACCCAACGTGTCCGTTCAAGACCGTTTTTTGGACCTTAAACGCTACATAGAACCTCTAGAATTACCGATTTATAATCTAAACATAAACTATTTAAGGCAGTAAGGAAAAGGCAACATGTAAGACAGTAGAAACATCAACATAGTGGAAACGTCTTAAACTACATCAGAACAACAACAGGTTGCCGTGTGGCGACAGTACAAATATAGATATAAAAATCGAACAGGAAACGTAGAATTCAAGGACGACAGTCAAACACAAACACACGGAAACAAATAACAACTTTACATATGAATAAAAGTCCAAATAAGACATCACAAACACATAAGGATTGACAATAGGGCTACCGCCTTGGAACGGTCAGTGGCAAAAAAGGCCGCATCACACTTACCCTACTGTCATCCCAATAAAACGGGACAGTGTAAATAAAGAAATCCCCGCCATGAACTATTCTCTAACCAACAAGGCAGCATTAATAGGCAATATAAGTAAAACACAAAGATCTCGTGTATATATAAATACAAAATACAAAGTCTCCCCGTACATCGGAGTGTATGGCATTCATAGATCCAGTTTTATTCTTAAACAAATGTGTTTCTTCTATGCGTGTTTTGTTTACTGTGGTCCTTGATTGCTATATTTCCTGTTCGACTGTTATATGTACTTTTATATCTACAGTTTAGAAAGAAAATACCTAAAAAACTAAACTGAACACACATGCATCCAGTGGAAACAGATCACAAACTAAAACTCACAGACATCCAGCAGAACCTTCACAATATCACATACATTCCAATGAAATCAAGCACGGCATAAATCCTACTTAGCAAGCCGTGACGCGACTTTTACCTATAGAGGAACTTATTATTTAGATAAGAAGGGACAATTGGAGATTGCAAGGATAAGTAAAGGATATTTTTCAATAAAATACATATGTTGTTTGTATTATCTCTCATATCTATCCACCCCCTGTTGCATCTGTTACACCTACTTGCATTGATTACAATTTACATGTATTGCTATTATACAACGTTGGCTGTAAGTAGTGAGAGGTTTTACCATCGCTATACTTCAATTAAGCTGAGTAACTGTGTCAAAACTTATTTCACAATATTGTATTTGCACAACCCTATGCATTCCTTGTTATCCAGTTGTATACTATTTAAGACATTTTGAATTGAAATCACATCGAATTGTGTTTTTTACACTCGGTACACAAACGCCAAAGCAATTTATGAAAACACCTATTTATGCTTTACCTCTCTCTTTAACCAATGCCTTTGTATTTGAAGGTTTAACTATTGCACGGATACATAAATGCAATATCGTAACTTAGAATGCATAAAATGCACTATAAGAATGCAAATAAAATAAACCGTTGAGGAAGTCTTTAGCATTGCACACACAATTAACTATAACATGGAAGTATTCCAAACAAACTATATCACGAACAGGAAGTCTACAACAAAGAGAATAAACAGTGAAATGGTATTCTGAAGCAATGCAAACAAAATATATCATGAAATGGAACTCAACAACAATGCAAACAAAATATATCATGAAATGGAACTCAACAACAATGCAAATAAAATATGCCATGAAATGGAACTCAACAACAATGTAACCAAAATATACCATGAAGTGGAACTCAACAACAATGCAAACAAAATATACCATGAAGTGGAACTCAACAACAATGCAAACAAAATATACCATGAAGTGGAACTCAACAACAATGCAAACAAAATATACCATGAAGTGGAACTCAACAACAATGCAAACAAAATATATCATGAATGGAACTCAACAACAATGCAAATAAAATATGCCATGAAATGGAACTCAACAGCAATGCACATAAAATATGCTATGAAATCGAACTCAACAACAATGCAAACAAAATATACCATGAAATGGAATTCAACAACAATGCAAACAAAATAAGCGATGAAATCGAACCCAACAGCAATGCAAACAAAATATGCCTTGAAATTGAATTCAGCAACAATGCAAATAAAATATGCCATGAAATGGAACTTAATAACAGTGAAAACGAAATACCCCCAAAGAACGGAATGCTACACCGTGGAAGGACATTTTCTAACAGGGCAAACAAAATATCGCATGGAAATATCTCTAACACTAAACTCAAAATAAACTATGGAATGAAAGTATATAGCTATGGCAAAAAAAGCCTTTAACAATGAAAACAACATTTACCATGACATGGAACTATTCCAAACAAACTACATCATTAGAAGGAAGCCTCTAACAATGTAAACAGTATATACTATTAACTGGAAGTCTCAAGCAATGCAAAATGGAAATATTCCAAACACACTACATCCTTAAAAGTAAGTCTACAACAATGTAAAACAAATACTATGAAATGGGAGTCTAAAGCAATGCAAACCAAATTTCCCACACCATGGAACAAACTTCTAACAAAAAAAGCAACATGGAAACATCCTTAACACTGCAAACAAAATTCACTGTGGAATAAAAGTCTGTGACAATGTTAAAAAGATAAACCATGGAAAGGAAGTATCTAACAGTGCAAAAGAAATGAACTATGAAATGGAAGTTTGAAGCATTCCAAACAGACTACACCATCAAAAGGACGTCAACAACAATGTAAACAAAACAAAAAAACAATAGAAAACAAGTCTGAAGCAAGTCAAGCAAAATACATCATGGAAAGTCTCTAACAATGAAAATAAAATACACTCTGGAATAAAAGTATGTAACAAAATATGCCATGAAATGGAATTTAATAACATTGCAAACGAAATACTTCAAATAATGGACTGCTACACTATGGAACGAAATGCTGTATCACTGCACACAAACTACACTATGGAATTAATGTATGTAGCAATTATACGGACAAGTCTCTAGATATGCAAGTAAACAAAACAACAACAAAACATTTTGAAATGGAAGTATGTAGCAATGCAAATACAATACACCACGGAACAGCTTCCTCGAATGTTAATATAACGGTGTTTCGTGTTATACAAGAAGGTTCAAATGGAATACATATCTACTAATTTCTTGCACTGCCATATTAAGGTGTATTTAACAAAGGTATAAAGAATGGTTACTCAATGTTGAAACATTATAAACGCAAAATATCCCCCTCCCCAAGGCCCCACCCCACAACCCCCTTACACAAATAAGGTAATATGCGTAATAGGTCATAAGTAGCAATGAGCTTTGGAACCTTATAGAATGTTTTATAAAACAGCATGTATTGCGGGTAAAATAGGCATAACCTCCTAGGATGTTTTTAAGCACCATTTGGTCACATCTAGGAGAGAAACTTGAAGAACTGTCGCCTCCTCATGTTATAATAAAATTAAAATAAGATACAATGCCATAGTGAAACATATAATATAAAAGGTATAAAATAACAATGAAGTAATAATAATAAAAACAAATGATACTACTTTTATTCAAGATGGTTCAAAGAAAAGGTTTGAAACATTAGTCAACCTAATTAATAATTTTAGCAAAACATCTCGTTTAAAACAGAACATAAACAAATCTATAAAAGTACATGTCGGTACGTTAAAAGACTCAAATGAAAAGTACTGCGAAGAAAAACAATTTATATGGACTAAAGACAAAAGCAAAAACACTGGGAATCGTTTTTGAAAATTAAAAGGGAAATGCGAAGAACTTAACCTTTATCCAAAAATAGATACATTTATAAAATGTCTAGATCATTGGGGAAAAACACAATTTATCTAGTGTAGGAAAAATAACCGCAAAGACTTGCTGATCCGGATAAACACATCGATTGGAGGTTATATTTACATGAAATAACTAAATGAGTATGGTGAATGGTATTTTATTTGAAAGCAATTTAGAAATTAAAGATGCAAACAAAATATTCACACGATCTTCTTTTCTATTTAAAATAACTCCTGGTCTGTAATAAACTTCAAAAAGAAAGCTTAAAGCATTGCAACAGATACAGACTAATGTACATTCATAAAACACATATTGTTTTGCATATTCGAATTAGTAGAAATACAAACATTGAAATATAATTAAGGAGATACACTTAAACTACAGTATCCAGTTATGAGACGAGAAAGGGTTTAAACAGGCGTGTATTTTTTTGGCTGCTTCCTGTGAATACCTCCTGACCATAAATGCTCCAACAATTCTTTAAACTATTCTTAGACTTGCGCTCAAGTACTCAAATTTCATTCACAGATATTTCCATGAACTTCGTTAGATACTGGGACCATACGCCGCTGGACATAGGGGTGTAATAAGTATAAAGGTCGCTATGTCCACCGCCATATGCATGCCATCTTCGGGATGGTTAAAATTCTGTACTATTGAGTTTATGAATATTTAGTTCTGCTCAAACTGGGGCTAGTGTGCGTGAACGGTAGTAAGCATATTTCACTACCGTTCATGAACAGTCTCAATAAAACCGAGACTGCAATATTTCGTATGTATCTTGTTCGGCCGTTTCCAAAGGTCCACTCTCATACTCTTTCAAAGACAAACGATCGTATGAAAATAAGTATAAAAGTCGAACAGGAAATCATATTTAGGTATCATATTTATACATAGCAGCTTTTTATGAACGTTTATAATTTAAACTTATAGACTTATAGACTTATTTGCATACTTAGGCTTATGACTAAGACTATTCTCAAGAATGGTTGGTGAAGTCTAGGCTTGTTTTACTTTTATTCCCACTACTCCTTCTTCTAAGGCGAATTCCTAAAAACAAATACTGAAAGGCAAAATCCTTTTGAAGCAACAAACACAACCAAGAGCATAAAGTAGCATACTCGGTTTTATTGAGTCTGTTCATGATAGGTAGTGTAAGAACCAACGCCTCCCACTCCCCCTAGCACGACATCAGAGACATTCTACTTTAAAACCACCTGAGTTACGCTCGATAATCCCAAAGGATCAGTTAAACATAGCACTGCTGATTTAGCAGATTTAAATACAACTATGACATCGAAAGGCGGTTCACCTTTATCAGTATTTATTCTTATCCTCAGAACAAATACCAGAGAAAGTACATCAAACAATACTAATTGTACGAATAACATCGCTCGAACGATGGCAATTCTTTTCATACAATGTTAACACTAAGAAATATATATCAGAATCAGTTTCAAACATAGTATTGCAATCTTTAAAGGAGAGAGGAAGACATTCAAATACCAGTGTATGTAACAAACAACCAAGGCAATGTTAAATGACTTGCGAATTGCAAGGTTATGTATTTTGTTTGTAAATTGCAACTAAATTGCCCTAGAATGTCCTGATAAAAATAACTGCAGCAAAACAGCAAAACCTGTGTTTCAGTCTCACTTAAATTTATTTAAAACATTAAAACATGATGATTAAATACAGATTCTGTTTCTTTTAACTTTTACCCTCCACCATATATGTTTTAAATCCGTTTTAGTGTGTGTCTAATCTCATTTGTTTTGCAATGTATAATGTTATATTGATATTTTCTTTATTTTAAAAACTAATGTTTATGATTGAAGCTGTGTACCAATTGAAGTTTAGTGTTTTATTAGTGTAATCATTTTCATGAAATTGGCAAACACAAATTTTACAAAGTCAATAGTACATTACTGTTCATCTGTACAACTAAGTCTCCATGTTTGCTCAGTACTAGACATTTTGAGAAGATTTCCGGTTTATATTTTTCTTATTGTTATGAATGAATGTCTTGAAATACATGTTTTAAAATGGTATTTAACGCATTTACAGCTAAATTTTGTTTTAAGTGTGTCAACATATCTGTTTCACCTTTTCTTATAAACTAAGCCGTCATAGTTTGACAAAAAAGAAAATTCAACTTTACAAAAAAAAGATACTAAACGATTTGAAGACGACGTTTTCCCCATTATACAAGGTCATATACATTATTATGACATCTGCTCAAAACATAAAAGAGTATAATAATGGACCTTTGGAAACGGCCGAGCACGACACATACGAAATATTGCAGTCTCAATTTGATTGAGACTGTTCATGAGCGGTAGTGAAATATGCTAGCTACCGCTCACGCCCTCTAGCCCCTGGTTGAGCAGAACTCAATATTCATAAAATCAATAATACACAATTTATAACACTACAACCACATCAAAATTCATTCTATGTTCTCCTCACTTCTTAGTTGCTTTTTTTCACCGACAAATGTATTGAATATTTTAAGGTTAATTACATTGTTATCTTGCTAATTATAATACTGACGGGAAGGGCCTTTATTAGTGTTGGAAGAACGTGTGGCCCAAACCTTTTGTTTGTATATAAAAAAACAGTAACATATGTTTAAAGTAAATCAAAAATAAAAATCAGAAGGAGAGACGGACTGTGTTAGGATGTATTCTATGTGACAATTATTCTCATTGTCAGACTCGTTCTTCTCTTGTAAAATACTGTCTGTTTGTAATGTTGTCAAATATGATGACCAAAATCACTTAAAGGGTCGGTGCGATTGTGTTTTAACTATTACAACAACTGATGATTTTTTCTTCAGAAAATGGACCTGTGTTCCAGTTTGATATGATATTGGTATTTTAGATTGATATGATCAACCAACATATTTGTATTTTAGATTGATATAATCAACCAACATATTTGTGTTTCAGTTTAATATTATTAACCAACATATTTGTATTTTAGATTGATATGATCAACCAAAATATTTGTGTTTCAGATTAATATGATCAACCAACATATTTGTATTTTAGATTGATATGATCAACCAACATATTTTTATTTCAGTTTAATATGATCAACCAACATATTTGTATTTTAGATTGATATGATCAACCAACATATTTGTGTTTCAGATTAATATGATCAACCAACATATTTGTATTTCAGTTTAATATGATCAACCAACATATTTGTATTTAAGATTGATATGATCAACCAATATATTTGTATTTTAGATTGATATGATCAACCAACATATTTGTATTTTAGATTAATATGATCAACCAACATATTTGTATTTTAGATTGATATGATCAACCAATATACTTGTATTTTAGATTGATATGATCAACCAACATATTTGTATTTCAGTTTAATATGATCAACCAACATATTTGTATTTTAGATTGATATGATCAACCAACATATTTGTATTTTAGATTGATATGATCAACCAACATATTTGTATTTTAGTTTAATATGATCAACCAATATATTTGTATTTTAGATTAATATGATCAACCAACATACTTGTGTTTCAGATTAATATGATCAACCAACATATTTGTATTTTAGATTGATATGATCAACCAACATATTTGTATTTCAGATTGATATGGTCAACCAACATATTTGTGTTTCATTTTAATATGATCAACCAACATATTTGTATTTCAGTTTAATATGATCAACCAACATATTTGTATTTTAGATTGATATGATCAACCAATATATTTGTATTTCAATTTAATATGATCAAACAACATATTTGTATTTTAGATTGATATGATCAACCAACATATTTGTATTTCAGATTGATATGGTCAACCAACATATTTGTGTTTCATTTTAATATGATCAACCAACATATTTGTATTTCAGTTTAATATGATCAACCAACATATTTGTATTTTAGATTGATATGATCAACCAATATATTTGTATTTCAATTTAATATGATCAACCAACATATTTGTATTTCAGATTGATATGGTCAACCAACATATTTGTATTTCAATTTAATATGATCAAACCATATATTTGTATTTTAGATTGATATGATCAACCAACATATTTGTGTTTCATTTTAATATGATCAACCAACATATTTGTGTTTCAGTTTAATATGATCAACCAACATATTTGTATTTCAGATTGATATATAATCAACCGACATATCTGTGTTTCAGTTTAATATGATCAACCAACATATTTGTATTTTAGATTGATATGATCAACCAACATATTTGTATTTTAGATTATATTTGTATTTTAGATTGATATGATCAACCAACATATTTGTATTTTAGATTGGTATGATCAACCAACATACTTGTATTTCAATTTAGCATGATAAACCAACATACTTGTATTTTAGATTGATATGATAAACCAACATTCTTGTAATTCAGTTTAATATGATCAACCTACATACTTGTATTTCAGTTTAATATGATCAACAAACATATTACATTTCAGATTGATATGATCAACCAACATACCTGAGTTTCAGAAAGATTAAGAGCTGCAGAAAGGTCTCTCCGCTCCTGACCGACGACATAATGATTCTTTTCGAAGGCGTGCTCCAGTCGTAACAACTGAGTTGGGGAGAAAGCAGTTCGTACACGCTTTGGCTTTCTGTACGACGGCATAAATAACCCGGTATCTGAATGAGAAAGGAGAACTTGTAAATATATTCATTTTATTGTATGTAATACCACGTTGATAACAATTAATATTGATATATAACAACTAATATTGATATATAACAACTAATATTGATATATAACAAATAACAACTAATATTGATATATAACAACTAATACTGATATATAACATCTAATACTGCTAGAACCGAAGAGGGCTAAAACAACAAAAACATGTCTTTAATCGTGTTTACTAACCAATACCACCGGCAAATAAATAAATAATTAAACAAATTTAGATATCCGATAGATTTTTTGAATTCAATAGTTAATAATTTGTAAAAGTGTCTAATAATTTAAATAGGTTTTATCATTTACCATTATGCAAGTGTTCATTTAAAGTGATTGCTCTCTTAAACGCCAAAACAGCTTTTGCCAATATCATCTATGAACTCTATTCGTCTCTTAATAAGCTTGATTACCTATAGTGTTTGTTTTTTCTTTCAATTGAATATTTATTTATAATTAAGAAATAGAACATCGTTTGCTGTGAATTATCGTTTAATATATCACGGTTTGGAGTTCAACTGTAAACAATAATTTCACTTCGGGCTCGTGAAATTATTGTTTACAATTGAATTCGGGCGAGTGAAATTATTGTTTACAATTGAACGACAAACCGTGATATATTATAGATAATTCACCGTAAACGATGTTCTATTTCTATTCTAATACCCCTAAAATGTGAAAATAACACACACATCTGAAATCTTTCGCATTGCTTTGCTTGCTCTCCTAACGTTGCATACGTTACAATGCGGAATGCGCAATGCGCAATGCTTATTCTCCTAACGTTGCAAAAAATACAGTGATATATCGTTCAATATAACGAGATATTTTAAACTAGGCTATATAGTGCGTGTGTATTAGAATCATTGTTATAAGGAATACATATAAACACATTATATATAATAAAGAATGGGTTTCACATGAAAGTTTAATGCTATTGTTGATAAAAATGTAAAATTATATCGTTTTATTCACATGTTGTTCTACATTGAATGTTAAGGTATATGTTGCCCTCATATAGTTGCTGATCTTATAAAAAAAAATTAAAACTTGAATATGTATCAAACAATGCATGTGTTCACAAATTTTATACATCTGAGTATGTACAACAATTATGTATATTGTAATATATAAATGTGTTTGTTTGTAAGGCGTGCGGCGGGATGGTCCTCCCCGACCCACAACATGCAAACTTACGGGGAGAATAAATAGGTCACCTTATTCCTTATTGGTGACTGGAAAAAAAATACATATGTTCACTGATTAATGAGATAACATATCGGTTATAGAAAAAACCTACGAATGTTTATTTTCTGTATAGTCACCTTAAACTTTGCTATAATAAAAACAAACTGTATCGTTTGTTATAATGATTACTCACCATATATACAAAAACAAGCGGCGTTCAGTGACTTTATAGCATATGATATTGAGCGTGCAAATTGGTGTCGATTTGTGTGTGTTTATGTTATAGCTTAACAACTTTAAGAAACAAGATACACCATAAAAGGTATCTGCCTTCAGTATAATACTAACTAAACAAGTCTACCATAAATTGTACGTTGAATAGAAATTGTTCTGTAAAAGGTAAAATTCGACCAGTATTTCACTTGACATATTTGCTATAAATAAGGGCAATTAATACTAAAATAATAAAACATATTTTAATTATTTCCTTAGTTATTAATTTCTCAAACATATTTATATATTCAAAGTGTTATTTGTCTGTTAGCTATTACTACCACTACTAACTACTATTACTACTTTTAATAATAATAATAATAATAATAATAATAATAATAATAATAATAATAAATTAATGATAGTAATAATAAAAAATAATATATATAATTTTATAGACAAAATATACGATATACATAATTATAAGAAGAAGATAATAATAATAAACATTAAAATAGTACAAAAACATTTTTAAAAATAATAATAATTATTATTATTAATATAATTATAATTATAAATAATGATAATAGTAACAATAATAGTAGTAGTAGTAGTAGTAGTAGTAGTAGTAAAAATAATAGTAATAATAATAATAGTAGTAGTAGTAGTAGTAGTAGTAGTAGTAGTAGTAGTAGTAAAAATAATAATAATAACAGAATATAAGTCATATACAGTCAACAAAAGAAACTATAATTATAAAACTGTTGAGAAACTGCTAATAAAGTTATTTCAGTATTTGTTCAATGATTTGAAACCATGGAAACTAAACAGACGAAATGGTAAAAATAGATGCTTGATAATACGAAAAACAGAATGAAACTGCTCTTAATTTTAGTTTAATTTTATTTTTCTTAAACTAGAAGAGACACGCTGTTTAGGCATGCAAGAAAACATCGCTTTCCTTATAATTAAAACGATACACATTAATATTTCTACATAGTAAATGTTTTTGTGACTTTTTTTCAGTCATTAATATCGAATGTTTGCGCATAAATGATATACTCGTTAACATTTCTAAAACGTCACACAATTTGTAAACGGAAAACATATTTTTTTAGCAAAAATGAAAACATCAAAAAGTCGTACTGCGCCACGTGTTATCGCTAATTAAGACAGCACCACAGGTGTGTCCACTTACCTGGACATCGCGAGGTCATGAAGCCGGCCCCTCGTGTCGATGGCCAGTGGAAGGCGGGGCCAGGTACCCCATGGTCGACCCTTGAAGGGACAACTTGAGATCCGAACTGACCTTGACCAACCGGAGAATATAGACTTGAAAATGGCGAATATGTGTTTGCGATACTGGGAATGTTTTGTATAGACTGAATATTAGAAATGTTGTCCAATTGCACAAGACTGTTATGAAACTTTAGGCCAAAATTACCCAGGTTTGAATGAGATCTAAAATCATGCTGTTGAATGGAAGGAACATGCTGGTTTGGGTCTATCAGTGACCAAGGATGAGACGACAGACCCGCTGATCGAATCAAATTACGAGTGTTTATATTATTTATATTCGCCAGATTCTGTGTTGACATTTCGTATGATCTCACGCTGTTTAAAAAATTGTCTTGAATATTTGTGGCCGATGAGTCACAACACTGTACACAATAATCACTTTCCTTGTGGCAATGTGCCTGTGATGGCGACGTTACCGACGGAGCCACATTTGACCCAAGTCCTCCGCGGTTTGACATTACAGTTGTCGTATCCATCCTGCTTGCTTCTTTAACTGGCGATTTCACATTTGTAAATGCTGATTCTGAATTATGCAAAAACTCACTGCCGATATTAGACAGTTTTGTTTGACTCCCAAGTAAAGCGTCTATGTTGAATCCGGCATGAACTCCAAATTTTGGAGTTAATATAGAAACCATTTTATTCTACAATGCAGCCATTTTTATATCCATATTCCACAGGGTTGCATAGACTTATATTAACACTTTCAGCATGTCCTACACACTTTCATTATGCAATGTTGACTCGGGTAATTGTGTTTTATATTACCACATAAAAGGCTATTAAATTTAGAAATCAATCGACATGTCAATCAAACTTGATATTTTTTCATATACTACAATACAGATGTGCGTCAACTTTATGATTGGCTAACGGGTAAAAACAAGAGATTTGGATTCTAAATATTATTCGCTGACAGACCGGTGTGCGTAGACCCTGTACATTATTACTTCCACGTGGGTTAACACGGATCAAAACAAGTATTGTTACATGAAACTAGAGTTAATTTTTCTATAACACGATACCATTCACGAATCCCAGGCCCACGAAACATCCATCAGTGTATACTGTTTTTGTTTAAGATTATGACAACTTTAGTTCTGTCTCAATTTTCATGGAATGAAAACCTATCTACCTAAGTCTACAAATGTCAAGCTTGCTAACAAGCATTTTAATGAAAGACATTCCTGAATTCATGCTTTCCCCCGGACGTATAGATTTAAAGCAACACGGTGCAAATATATCAATTTCCCATTTAAGAATTCGTTCCCAAAACCTGCTTGAAAGAGACATTGTGTATTAACGTATTAGCAATTGTAGATTAAATTAAGGCTAATTGGTTTTGGAAAATAGCATATCAAGTGTTTCAATTTCGCAGGTGCCCAAAACGATGCATGTCTTAATTCATTTAATTGGGCTGATATTGTGTCATACACTTGCCTATATAGATTTTCTTACATTACTTGGGATTTGTTCAACACAAATACATGGATAAATACATTCTCTTGTTTCTTGAACGTTCAGGGAAGATTGTATCTACCTATTTGAAAGTAGTTCTTAATTGGTTTGATTTGTTTAATGATATTTAAGATGGTTATGTAGAAACACTTAATTATTGATATAAAAGCCGTGTAAGATAATGGGATTAGATCGTAGATTACATACTTAAAGGAATGTTACCATATTGCTAGAACAAAGAGTACAAAAACAAAATAATATTAAGACCGCATGTCATTGAAGAGACTATAAACATGATCAACTAGTCTAAATTAGGATCCAAGTTTCTAGCATCGACATTTTCTACTTCAAATTTGTAAACTCTTAGAAAAAATATGTTTTAAAAATGCATACATAAATTCTAATAATTTCTAATGAAATCGGATGGCTTGAAATAAAAATATCATAATATCTAAGCCTTTAAACTAGCATGGCTCGACTTCGATTGGTTAATCATGGTATGGTCTCAACTTGAACTTTAACTTACTATTGTATCAATGCTTTGATAATACAACTAGTAATACTAAAACCAATAGAGAGGGAGAGAGAGGTATGGGTGTGGGGAAATAATAAACTAACCACTTTAAACACTGCAGCCTTCGGATACCAAGACCGACAACTAGAGAAGGACAACACAACCTTCGGTCACCGAACCTGAAGAGATAGGGTTTGATACGCGAGAGAATCTACGCCATCATTAATTTAGACCTCTGATATTATCGGTAGGAGTTTCTTGTAATTACGCAAACAGATAATGCACATTGTGACTATAAGGATCCTCCTCACGTACAGTCAATATGTTAATGATAGGTACCTTCCTGTCACATTTGGAACACACCCAATAACATTGTAACCAAACTGAAATTCACTTACATTGATATTAAGGGCCATAACTATGTAAGGCTAAATATTTGTATGTGAAAAATTATAAGGTAGTTACTGAGAGCCACCCAAAACCACATGCAAGTATTAATAAATGTGGAACAGGAAAGGCAGCATTCAAGGACCAGTCAACCAAAAACACGCATCGAAACAAAAACAACACAATTACAAGTATAAATAAAAATCAAGACATGGGACATCATCACAAACAAACAAAGAGTTGGCTAAAGGACTACCGCCTTGGAACGGTTAGTGGCAAAAAGGCCGCTTGTGTGTGTGTGTTGTGTGTGTGGGGGTGGGGGGGGGGGGGAGAGAGGACGGGGTGGGGAATCAGATTCTAGGGTTCTAGGGTGTACCAAACCTCACTTTTACCGTATTGTCATTCCAACAGAACTGGACAGTGTAAGAAATAAATCTCCGCCAAACTATTTTCTCGACCAAACAAGGCAACATTAATAAGCAATATAAGTATAACACAAAGATGATCATGTATATAAGAATCAAAAAAAGCCTAGAAAGCCACAATTTGAGACAAAGTAAGTACTAAATGACTTGGCAGAAGCCAGCGTAACAGGATAAAAAACCATGTATGACAAGACAATTCGAGACAAGTATCAAATGTTACCGTCATTCGAGCATTTAGGTAGGCGTCAACATAGGTTCCACACTCTGCCCGGTCATCGCACAGTCAAAGAGGAAAACAACAACTAACATATAGTGTTATGCAAAATAATATGGTCACAACCTTTACACTGTCTTGCCTATTTGGGCGCTGAAGACAGGATAATAGCGAGGATTGTGTACACATAAACTTGATTCAATCTATCCTGTAGGCCTTATTGCCTACTGACCGTTCCAAGTCGGTAACCCTGTCTTCACTACCCTTTCAGTTGTATTTTGTCTTTTTCATTGTATAATTAATTAATTATTGCTCCTTGTTTGTAGTACAGTGCGGACCTACAATGCCATTGCGTTTGGACGCTGTGGTTTCTATAGGTTCCTATATCTCATTTTTGATAAACGTTATGACCAGTGTAATAAAGATTGTATGAAACTGATCATTACCAAGGATCGTTCGAAGTTTGTAAATGGCGTCACCATAGAGGTCAGGTTGTGATAGTCCTTGTCACAGACGAGTTCTTAATTAATTGTATATTTTAAAAGCAAATCGGGGTTTAAATAATACAAGCTTGCAAATGTTTATGTTAACAGTACGTATCCTGATTTATAGCTCTACTATTCAAAGAAGAGAGGTTATGTAATCACCCCGGCGTCGGCGTCCCATATCAAGGTTTACTTGTAAGCTGTGTTTACACGTCTGTGTCTCTTACACGTCTTATCCTAGCACAACCAAATTTGGCCATGGGCTTCCTTATAGAATTATCTTAAGGGCTGCGTAAGTAATTTTGGTTCCTGTAACCCATGGGCTCCCATGGAACCCAAGTCTATAATTACAAAAGTACATATATAAACTACATCTATAATTTTGGTTTGGGATTTCGTATAGCATTATGCAACTTATTCATACTTCACCCATAATTTAGCATGGGCTCTGCCCCCACCCCCCCCCCCCCCACCCCACACACACACGAGCATGGGCCCACCCTACCCCCCTCCCCCACCCACTCACACCGCCTCACCCCCTTCCGCCCCCTCCAACAACCCCCTACACGATTTCTTTTTACATATTTCTGTGTTGTTTTGATTACACATATAGCTATTTTGCGCATCCCCCACCCCACCCTCTACCCTCGAAACCCGTTTTTTGTTGTTGTTGTTGTTGTTTTATATATTTCTGTGTTGTTTTGGTCAACTCTAATTTATTGAACTTATGACAACAGAAAACAAGAGTTTATTAAAGAACTGTCAATTTTCATTAGTAAGATAGATATAAAAATCGAAGAGGAAAGTAGCATTCAAGGACGACAGTCAGCCAAATATACACAGAGAAACCGCCTTGGAACGATCAGTGGCAAAAAAAGGCCGCTGGGTTTTTTAACCCAGGTTCAACCCAGGTTCTAGGGTGCATCAAACCTCACACTTACCCTACTGTCAGAGTTTTAAAAGAAAAGACAACATGTTTTATAAATAAATATCACTTTTGTCCATTTGTGTCCACAGATATAATTATGTATTGATCAGTACTTGGGACTATTAATTAAAAAATAAATATTAAACATATATATACTTAATAGTTGACAAATGCTTTTTAACTAGTAACATATACAGATGATCTTGAAACTCGCCTACAAAATTATACAAATTGTCATTAACTGGAAAAGATTGTGTGTATTTCATATACATGTTTATATGTATGTACTATTTGTATGTCAACTGTTGGGCGTAATGCCTTATGGTTGAATACAATATCTATCTATGTTTCGCCCCACTCCCACCTACTCGAAACCCGATTTGTGTGTGTGTTTTTACATATTTCTGTGCTGTTTTAATAAATTCTTACACATATAGCTATCTTATGCCGCCACCCACAAATCCCAAAGGCCGATTGTTTTCTTTCTTTTTTCTTTTTCTATTTTCCATCCATCCATCCATCCCCCACCCCACTCCACCCCACCCCACATCTGAAAACCGATTTTGTTTTACATATTTCCGTGTTGGTTTGGTTTATCAATTCTACTCCTATAGCTATGTTGCGCATACGCCCCCACCCCCTTCCCCACAACCACCCCCTTCCCCACAACCACCCCAAACCCCATCATCACCACCACCCGAATGTTTTTGTTGTTTTTTTGTTGCTTTTTTTTTTACATATCTCTAACAGTTTTGTTTTATAAATTTATAAATTTGTTTCGCCCCATCCACCCTCACTCCCCAACCATAACCCCACCCATCATATCCACCACCCTAATGTGTTTTTACACCTATATCAATGATGAGCCACCCCACTCAACCAACCCCCCCCCCCCCCCACCCCAAAATCTCCCTTCCCCCAACCATCCCTCATCCCAACATTACCACCACCCGAATGTTTTGTCTTTTTTTTTACATATCTATGTGT
>JAWPHD010012270.1:0-77054 GCA_037043455.1 Cyrtodaria siliqua
TGTTGAACTGAGCGTACAGCAGCGAGTCTCCGAGGTTATGTCTTCTCTGGGCACTCTGATCCTTCACTTGACCTTGTCTAAATAAAAACACACACAATAGTAAAAAATAGTTTTTTGTTGCTTTTGAAATTTCTGTTGAAAGTTTAATGATGTAACCTGCATTATATCCATGTATACATGATGTTTATACCACTGAAGAGGCAGATTTACAGAAAGTAATGTATAGTTTACAGTAATCAAATAATTATTTCATCTATGTATTTTAATACAGCCAAGCCCGACCACTTACTGACGCCAACATAAGTTACTAGATGTCATTGTCCGGAAGACATGCTTTCTATTTAGAGTGACTTGGCCCAAATTTATATCAATCCCTTTACCTCGTAACAATTGCTTCGAGTGTCTGTTGCACTTTCGGTGCCTCAAAATGCTTGGCGGTGACAAGTTGACTCCCATGATCCTTTACTGCCTCCAACTTCTCTTCCTGCACGGCAAGCACCTTCTCGAATGCCTCGTGTTTCCTTGTGAGAGCTTCAACTTGATCCTCTGTTGTACCAAAATCTGGACTGCTCAAGTACGCCTAAACCAAGAAGAAGACATGTCATAAATCTGGACTGCTCAAGTTTGCCTAAATCAACAAGAAGACATGTCATAAATCTGGACTGCTCAAGTTTGCCTAAATCAACAAGAAGACATGTCATAAATCTGGACTGCTCAAGTATGCCTAAATCAACAAGAAGACATGTCATAAATCTGGACTGCTCAAGTTTGCCTAAATCAACAAGAAGACATGTCATAAATCTGGACTGCTCAAGTTTGCCTAAATCAACAAGAATACATGTCATAAATCTGGACTGCTCAAGTATGCCTAAATCAACAAGAAGACATGTCATAAATCTGGACTGCTCAAGTTTGCCTAAATCAACAAGAATACATGTCATACATCTGGACTGCTCAAGTATGCCTAAATCAACAAGAATACATGTCATAAATCTGGACTGCTCAAGTATGCCTAAATCAACAAGAAGACATGTCATAAATCTGGACTGCTCAAGTTTGCCTAAATCAACAAGAATACATGTCATAAATCTGGACTGCTCAAGTATGCCTAAATCAACAAGAAGACATGTCATAAATCTGGACTGCTCAAGTTTGCCTAAATCAACAAGAAGACATGTCATAAATCTGGACTGCTCAAGTTTGCCTAAATCAACAAGACATGTCATAAATCTGGACTGCTCAAGTATGCCTAAATCAACAAGAAGACATGTCATAAATCTGGACTGCTCAAGTATGCCTAAATCACAAGAAGACATGTCATAAATCTGGACTGCTCAAGTTTGCCTAAATCAACACAACATGTCATAAATCTGGACTGCTCAAGTATGCCTAAATCAACAAGAAGACATGTCATAAATCTGGACTGCTCAAGTTTGCCTAAATCAACAAGAAGACATGTCATAAATCTGGTGTGCTCAAGTTTGCCTAAATCAACAAGAAGACATGTCATAAATCTGGACTGCTCAAGTATGCCTAAATCAACAAGAATACATGTCATAAATCTGGACTGCTCAAGTTTGCCTAAATCAACAAGAAGACATGTCATAAATCTGGACTGCTCAAGTTTGCCTAAATCAACAAGAAGACATGTCATAAATCTGGACTGCTCAAGTTTGCCTAAATCAACAAGAAGACATGTCATAAATCTGGACTGCTCAAGTATGCCTAAATCAACAAGAAGACATGTCATAAATCTGGACTGCTCAAGTTTGCCTAAATCAACAAGAAGACATGTCATAAATCTGGACTGCTCAAGTATGCCTAAATCAACAAGAATACATGTCATAAATCTGGACTGCTCAAGTTTGCCTAAATCAACAAGAAGACATGTCATAAATCTGGACTGCTCAAGTATGCCTAAATCAACAAGAATACATGTCATAAATCTGGACTGCTCAAGTTTGCCTAAATCAACAAGAATACATGTCATAAATCTGGACTGCTCAAGTATGTCAAAATCAACAAGAAGACATGTCATAAATCTGGACTGCTCAAGTTTGCCTAAATCAACAAGAATACATGTCATAAATCTGGACTGCTCAAGTATGCCTAAATCAACAAGAAGACATGTCATAAATCTGGACTGCTCAAGTTTGCCTAAATCAACAAGAATACATGTCATACATCTGGACTGCTCAAGTATGCCTAAATCAACAAGAATACATGTCATAAATCTGGACTGCTCAAGTATGCCTAAATCAACAAGAAGACATGTCATAAATCTGGACTGCTCAAGTTTGCCTAAATCAACAAGAAGACATGTCATAAATCTGGACTGCTCAAGTTTGCCTAAATCAACAAGAAGACATGTCATAAATCTGGACTGCTCAAGTATGCCTAAATCAACACAACATGTCATAAATCTGGACTGCTCAAGTATGCCTAAATCAACAAGAAGACATGTCATAAATCTGGACTGCTCAAGTTTGCCTAAATCAACAAGAAGACAAGAAGACATGTCATAAATCTGGACTGCTAAAGTATGCCTAAATCAACAAGAATACATGTCATAAATCTGGACTGCTCAAGTTTGCCTAAATCAACAAGAAGACATGTCATAAATCTGGACTGCTCAAGTTTGCCTAAATCAACAAGAAGACATGTCATAAATCTGGACTGCTCAAGTTTGCCTAAATCAACAAGAAGACATGTCATAAATCTGGACTGCTCAAGTATGCCTAAATCAACAAGAAGACATGTCATAAATCTGGACTGCTCAAGTTTGCCTAAATCAACAAGAAGACATGTCATAAATCTGGACTGCTCAAGTATGCCTAAATCAACAAGAATACATGTCATAAATCTGGACTGCTCAAGTTTGCCTAAATCAACAAGAAGACAAGAAGACATGTCATAAATCTGGACTGCTCAAGTATGCCTAAATCAACAAGAATACATGTCATAAATCTGGACTGCTCAAGTTTGCCTAAATCAACAAGAATACATGTCATAAATCTGGACTGCTCAAGTATGTCAAAATCAACAAGAAGACATGTCATAATCTGGACTGCTCAAGTTTGCCTAAATCAACAAGAATACATGTCATAAATGTAAACTACTAGTAGTTAAATATACAGAAGACAAGGCATACTGGTAGTTTGTTTACAATCAAGAGAATGCTTTATCAATATCCAACATATTGTTGATCAAAAAGGTTCATAATGCACGTGTGATTTGCTGGTTTAAGGGGTAAATAAATTAAAGTGTGACTCAGAAAATAACTTACTGAAGGAACATAGTGCTAAAGCCAGTCTTATTATGATCTAGTATCCATGAGAATCATGGCTCTTATGTAGTATGTACCTGATCAGTTACCTACTTACTCAGTAAAGGATCGTGCCGTACTCTGTGGTAAGTAAACACTATAAGAGCTCTAATTCTCGCAGCTAATACTCTAGCTGCTACAATTCCCCTGGAGACTGAGAGCCATGCAGTCGGTGACTCTAGTGACACTGAATAGCCTAACAAACTGTTCATCTAATAAAATTCCTGAACTAACATACCTCCTGTGATGAGCAGATATTGTCAAGCTGTTGTGCGTCTCTGAGGAAAATATGAAAGTCGTACAGCTGGTCGTAATATTCCTTCTTGTTTTCCCAGGTTTTTCCAAGTTTCTCCTTCACTTCCTTCACCTGGTTAACCTTCTCTTGCACCTAAATTGTAAGATGTAATACGTTATGTACAGGAACAATATGTTCTGATATAATGTTTCGTTCAAAAATGATTTTATTTCATTTTTTGGTAACAGTACAATATTTCAACATATAAAAGGATTTGAATGAAAGTTATTTATTTTAAAGTGTAATTTCTTTTTTGTAATCAATGTACAAATGAAATGTTTAAAAAAAATCTGAAAGTTTCGCTTGTCATTATTATTGTCATTATTATTAACTATTAACCTGCTAAGCACAACTATAATAGCTTTTGCAACCATTAATTATTGTTAACCCAGATCAGCCTGCGAGTAACTCGCAGGCTGATCAGGGTTTACAATGACCATCTGCTGATAAGTCATTTTCCCCAGAACACCCCTTTGTCACATAATGGAATGGTCTTCATTCAAAGAAAGAACAGCCCATTATATAAATGTAGCAGGTTATAAGGGTTAAACATCTGTACTACCCACCTCATCTGTACTACCCACCTCATCTGTACTACCCACCTCATCTGTACTACCCACCTCATCTGTACTACCCACCTCATCCTTTGCATAATGTTCATTCTCCACCATGGCCTCTCCCGTCCTGATTACTGTGTTAAACGTGTCTTGTCGAGCCTCTATCTCCGCCCGGAGTTGTTCATGGCGTGTCCTCACCAGGTCCACGCTGTTCACATCACGTACGGGTTTATCCGACGTCATCTCACGCTCGTTCAAATTAGCCCAGCTAACCAGGTCTCGTACATCAGAGTTAAATCTGAAACAAAGAAATAATACGGTAAAACTAATAATACTGACATTTTTTAGCATAATAAATATATAATAATTATCAGGTAAAAGTTTCAAATTTGGCCATTACATTTGGTCAAAATGTCTCTGGTAAAATGAAACATGCTGATATGTTTTTTAATTTTTTAAAGGAATTGGTTACTGGCATCAGTGAACTCATTTGTAAGGAGATGAATTTATATAAATTTTCATCGAAAGCTTGTTTTCAAATCCTGTCCATGTATTATTTGACATATTGTTTGTTTACCACATTTCTCAAATAAATATTGTTTAAACCAACCTTTTTTTGCACACATCCTTAAAATATTTCTTTCAATACCTTAATATGACAAGAAATTGGTAAAACCAATGGATGCTACCCGAATAAAGGTACACATGAGAAATAGAATCGGATGGAAAATATAAGATAAATTGTTACAAGCTTTATTATTTTTTTTTTAAAAATTGTAAAGTCCAGTAACTCTGCCCATTTTTTTAAAACCAAATGTCCTGAAAATATGTACTACTAGAAATAATACTGATACTTCCTATTAAGTGTCATGGATATAAGATGAAAATCATAGTTGAGTGTAAAAAAAGCTTTAGAATCGAAAAACTTCAAAGTCCCGTAACTCTGCCACAAATCATTCAACTGGAACGTCCTGACAATATGGGCTACTAGACATCATACTGATACTTCCTGTTAAGTGTCATGAGAATCGGATGAAAAACGTAGGAGTTAAGCAGACAAGAAAATGGGACAGACAGACATACATAAGGACACATACATACGGACGGACATGACGGCAACTATATGCTTCCCCGAAAATTTAGAGAGCATAAAAAGAAAATAAAGCAGACAACCATATTAATACGAGTCAAAGCCATCGGATTTTTCAGGAGAGTGCGTTAAAAATTAATAACACCTTTTCTCTGAGCATTCATAAAATATTATGTAGTTTCCTTCTGCATCAAGAAAATATCTATCCTCTTTTTTCATCGACAAACTTCACACCCGTGTTCATTATTAGTATTTGTTGGCATGCCTCACCTATGTAAATCTGCTGCGGCCAGGAGTTCATCCTTCCTCTGTGCAGCCCTGTCCTGTAGTATACCCCAGTTCTCCACCACGGTGGCCTGCAGGTGCTCGATCTGGTCGGCATTCTCCCCCGGGTACGCTTGCTGCAGTCTCGCCGAGTCGTCAATCAATACCTGAATCTGAGGTGTAATAAAAGTTGTTATTTCCGATACTGATACACCTTGTACTTTACTTTGGTTAAAACAATATTTCTTCAAATAAGAGTCCCAAGGCGACCTGCGGAAGCTCTACTGATATAATACATATTACATGATTTTCCAAACATTTGATTTTTGTTTTTATAATAAGTATACTTCATTCACTGCAGGTGGGTCGACTAATATTATCTCACAAAAATGTCATACCTTGATCGCAAATGTGAAGATCCAAGATTGTATGCATGATTTGTGGCAGATCAGGAAATAAGTATTTTTTAGTAAACCTGTCTTTTTCTGACTTTCTCGTCATCAACAAATAATTATGTGTAAATACTGACGTCCAGTTATGGTCTACAACACAGGGTAGGTAGGCTATTATTTTCACTATACAAGTATTTGTACGCATAAGCACAGTATCATATACGCCATAACCGATATGGTTAGTATAAACGCACGTATTTTAGGCCTTACATCTTCCATTCACAGTACATCGATACACTGAACTATCAGGAATGAAGTTATAGAAGTTTTGTTTTATATAAATACAGTAATATCAGAAACACATTGTTATAAAACTTATTTAGAATAGCTAACATCTAAAGACTGACATAGTTATAAAGCGGAGGAACAACTCTCTTGATTTATTAAAAGACATTCAGGGTAAACACTAATTAACCGAAATATAAAAGTATCAAAGGACTGCACCAGGTCACGATTTCAGAAATCATTATGGCAATCTGGAGGTATTAATCAAGTGTTGCAATAATGAAATAGTACTGTGACTAGTTATTACTCAAGTGTTGATATAGTGAAATAGTACTGTGACTAGTTATTAATCAAGTGTTGATATAGTGAAATAGTACTGTGACTAGTTATTAATCAAGTGTTGATATAGTGAAATAGTACTGTGACTAGTTATTAATCAAGTGTTGATATAGTGAAATAGTACTGTGACTAGTTATTAATTGTATAATTAATCGAGACTTGATGAAGATTGATTATAATTTTATCAAACCGGTGATTACTTAGGGTTTACACGCGAGAACGATGCGTGAAGGTCAAGGTCATTCTTTAGAGAATTAATAATGACTGTGTTGAATAAGGGTGGGTAAATTGCAACAATTATATATATAAATATATATATATTATATATATAGTAGTAATTGGGTGGGCGTGTAAACCCTAAGTAATCACCGGTTTGATAAAATTATAATCAATCTTCATCAAGTCTCGATTAATTATACAATTTTATCAAACCAGGTGATACTTAGGTTTCCACGAGATTTTAGAGCTTCACACAGTCATTATTTAACATCACTGAATATTGCGGCTTACATGTACATTGTTATAAAAAACAATGTTCCTATATGTTGATCAACTGTATATATATATACATCTACCATTTTATGTACACAATGTAATCTTGCATATAAAACTCTATGATATTATAGAGTACAACTTGTTATATCAGTTCATCACTGAAGTTTTTTCCCCTTATCAAATCTGCACTATGTAATTTTAATTCCTTTACATTACTCAGTATAACTGAACTAAGAGTTCAAGTTGTATCAGTTATTTCCTGATAGTATGTTCGGAAAATCTTTTCCGAAATTTTTTAAAAACTCACCTCTTAGTATAATAGAGTGTACCCGACGACATGTATTTCACTTACTTAATACATGACATACCGATAGTTTATACTATATTCGGAAAATCTTTTCCAAAACTTTTTAGAACTCACCTCTTAGTATAATAGAGTGTACCCGACGACATGTAAGTATTTCACTTACTTGTTACATGACATACCGATAGTTTGTACTATGTTTGGAAAATCTTTTCCGAAATTTTTTAGAACTCACCTCTTAGTATAATAGACTGTACCCGACGACATTTAAGTATTTCACTTACTTGTTACATGACATAATTAAACAACTGCATGTCACCTGCGCACATGCTCGCTTCACCGGCATTAAGCGCGGGAAATGTTCCTCCTGAGAATCCGCTTTTGTCCGCTTTATCTTAGCCTTCCGGATTTCCCGGTATTCACTGGCGTTTTTAGTTTTTCCCGCGTTTCACTGGCTTTCCCAGCTTTACCATTTACTGGCTTTCCCAGTTTCCAGGGTGGTGCAAGCACCAGTTTTCATGCGAGCAATTTCTCTTCAACTTTTACGGATTTCTTGGGAGTTTTCACCCCATTTCCCAGTGCTTCACTGGCTTTCCCCAGTGTCCATGCGAGCGATTTCTCTTACTCGGCAATCATGAAATTTATTCATTTCACGGATTTGGCACTTTAGACATAATACCACATATTTTCATATTTTTTCACCGATAAATACATATACACGTATGTGTACATTTTTAAAATAAATAAAACAATAATTATGACAATTTATGCCATTCACCCATTTGTTTTATGACGGTTCATACCATTTATTTGTCATATTAATTAACCTGTACATTGTACATAAATCATGACAATTATGCATTTCACATTATCATTTATTCTTAATACTACTGAACATTTAAGTTCATGTACATTATACATAGGCTAAATCATGACAAATACCCTGTATGTATTTCACACCATTTCACTTATTTGTCACATTACACCACTATTGTTTCCATTATAACATGCATTGCATGTCTATGCCTGGTAAAAATCACCACAATTGTATGCATTCTTTATATTTTAACTGTCACCATAACAGTTACGTGTATTAGTCATATTTCTTCATCTATGAATATGGTACATGTAATTTAATTTATAATTAAATCTTGATACACACATTTTAATTTTGTTAAATTACACTATATTCATTTTTATCAACGTCACCCATCTGTGTGCACATGTACGTTTACTCTCGTATCATCATATTTACTCTTATTTTCCTCATGATTTCATACAGCATTACTTTAGTTTTTGAACTTAATATTTACTAAATGTTGTTGGTCATTTACATCTCATGACTTAACTTTGAACATTAACCTATTTAAAATTGTCCATCCTATCTCACTTTACATATACATACATGCAGCATGTATATCCCTTGAAAATCGTGCTAGATGCAGTTAAATATGTTGACATGTAATTTGCTATGTCAACATTAATTAACATATTTGAACTTTTTCTGAAAACCATCTTCCTCTCTGTATGGTATGATGTCAATTGCATTTACCATATCATTAATTAATTATACATCCCATTCTGTTTTAACACCAAAGTTAGAACAAATATATTTATTTACAGTCAGTTTGAGTACAACTGGTTTCATTACTCATTCATAGTTCCCATATACATGTACACTATGTACATTATTACATAGTGTTTACTTTTATAAATGCCAAAGTTCACCGTGTGTATTGTGTTGTTGCCATACATCTTTTGTATATACATTATTTATTTATTATGTATCATTGTATATACCAGTATGTAATATCTGCATGAGAGGGTATGCAAGTACCGTGATGTAGTATTAAAAATGTTCATAGCCTCTATGCAGGGGATATCTATCCTATCATTCCATTTCAAGGCAGCAAATACTAATCCGTTGATACAACTGTTGTATCCGACTTATTAGAGCAGATCTACATTAAAATTATTTCTCAACATTCATTCATGATTACAGCTGGGAGGTACCTTTTAATTACTAGGTTTGTGAGTACTCATCACTAATTTCACTGATTAACACTGAGCAACACAGTAGTTCAGTCCGATCTCGAACATTCACAAAGTATGTGAGAGATCTAGAGATCTTCTCTAAAATATTCTTATTATTACGACCACTATTACTTATATCGGCAGTTCTAGCTAGTAAAGTATAACGGTCGCTATTTATCTACTGCTGAATACAAATGTCTACTAATAAATATACTTGATTTATCAACGTAATAACCATCAGTATAATAATACTCAGCATAATAATATTGTTTTCTCCAGTAGTTCTTTCCTTAATCATCTATATAATGTACCCATTCTTTTGACTTTTTAATAACCTTTCATCAATACTGAATTGCTGTTATTCTGATTATACAATTATCGACTAGTCCCATTTATTTGATGTCTTTGTGTGCTTTTTCTTCTTACATACGGACGTTTATAGATGCACCCTAGTCGGAGGACGGCACATATCAAAAATCGTCTTGCAGTTTGTAGACGTGTATTTTATGCACTACATTATCGACCAACCAATTTTGTTTTCAGACATGACTAAAAAACTTGAAGACTTCTCTAGATAATTCCAATATTTTGATAAAGAAAACATCAACACAGACTAATTCGGACTAATTAATTTAGTTCCACACCTTCACTTATGTGTATGACTCAATCTTTACCATTGACGGTCAATCAAGTTTAATATAATATTAAAGCCATATATATGTGTTTTAAAACATTGCATATGTTATGCATTTTAAACATTGCATATAAATATGCACATGTATCTAACTTGATTTCATGTACGACTGTTTATCCGTACTAATTAATGAAGCTTCGAAGAAGCTGACTGTCTTATACAGTATTACAGACAGAAAGATTTTAAAATCATAAATGATCTGTTCCGAGTGAGATATAATACTTATGGTTTTGTTCGCCGTGACGACTTATCAGTCAGGGTTCCTGAACAGATTTTGCTTGTTTGGCAACTCTTGTATCATGATGTTTCCTATTCCGTATCCATCTTCATTAATTCATCAACTATGAACAAATTCATTGTACGTTACTCTGCAATTGTCTAGATACTGAACAAAACCCCTCCGTTCGTTCCGATTTACGATTTCTACTTTCGGTTTCGTTGTTTACAATTAGCAATGCAAATTTATATATACCAAGTATATATCTATCGGTTTTCCATCATTTTCCTACTGTTGCTTTTGCTATTAATCGTACTTATCTTACCGTTTTTCTGTCGTTTGTTATAGATTATGAACTACAAAGTTGATAATCAAAACCAAACCTTTAAATTTCGCTAAAATTTAATTGAGTCGACACGCGAGGTAGCTTACCTCATTCTTAAGTGGCCGGATGTCCCGAAATAGCAAGCCGGTGTATTCGCATTCGTGTTCCGAATTCTCAAAAAATAAGCCTACGAGAACATGTCCTTGATTATTAATCAATCGTTTCCTCGCTTTTTAATAATTTTTCTGCATAAGACCGTTTCGGCCATTCAGAGACAGCGATAAAATATCCTTTCCGTAAACACGGAGCGAGCTTCTCGGTGGGTTTCCCCCATTTTCTACACTTCGAATTTCCGAACTATTTACAGATTTTCGCGTCATTCGTGAAAACTTAGCCAATCGGTAAGGAGATTTACGCACGAATTTCTAACGTCCGAAGTTCCTGCATTGATTTCGGCCATTTCGGCCATGCAGCAGATTTTACCGTATGCATAGTTCCATTTCGGAACAGCCATTTCGGCAATGCATTCAATTTTTACGGTATGCATTGATCGGCCATTTCGGCCATGCATTCACATTCAACAGGCTTGCTTCCAGGCAAAAGAACCTCGTTCTGGCAAACGCACGCTTTAGGGATATCCCCTACAGTCAATTTCTCCTAGGGATTTCCCCTAATTCATTTTCCTTTCCTCGGCCATATACATCGGCGGTGCCGGCGTTTCGCTAGCTTTTTACCCGCGCGCACTCTATATAATTCCCTCGCACGTTTTGCTATCATTTCGGGGAGGGTTATCGTCCGCCATTTCGGAAAATGACGATGCCATTTTTCCTTTGTTCGCCATTGGCATTACTAGTCGCAGGTCAGCACCGAAAATGCCAAAATAAATTCCAAGTTTTAATGTTTCTAAACCACTTTTACAATAGTTTTAAAAATGAAAACGTATTCCTCATAAACTTAAACAACGTTTAAATCATACGTCCTCGCATAATTCTTTCAACTTTGATCAACTTTTATTAATTTTTCAATAGCCTTAATTCTCCGTAGTTCAACCTTTTCCAAACACGTTATCGTAATGACCTTGACCTTCACGCATCGTTCTCTCGTGGAAACCTAAGTATCACCTGGTTTGATAAAATGCTTGGTTATACTCTGGATGTTGATTGGCAGTATTTAAATATCTGGGGAATCTTTGGCATGGATTGGGATTTTTAAATATCTGGTAACAATAACCCAGGGACACACTAATTGGTGAGTAACAATAACCCCAGGGACACACTAATTGGTGAGTAACATTAACTCCAGGGACACACGATTGGTGAGTAACATAACCCAGGGACAAACTAACTGAATGAAATTAACGTTATTTAATGACTCAACTCATTGTTTTATGTAGAGCCGCCCCAGAGGGTGAGGAGGAATACATAGAAGTTTTGAAACATGCCCTGCTCTTACTAACAAAAGAGGATCAACTCCAACACGTGACAGCCCAATTTATGTCTAACTGACAAGGCTATGGGAAAGGCTATGCCCAAGGACACACTGACGTAACTCAGTGGCACTGGTTAGGCTTAAACCCAGGTCCCCCAGTTTCAAAACCACCTTGACTTGTATGAAAACTGAATGGGAGTGGCATTTTTTTCATTTGTTACACATTCTGATACTCCCGATAAGTGCATCATGGAAAAAACACAAAAACATTTTTAGCAGAATATTATTTTTCCTTCATAATTCTATTTCAATTAGTTGAGATGCTTTTTTGAATCATTTTCTTTCAGTTTCAAATTATCTGTATTAAATTTTTTTAAGTTTACATTTAAATGACCTCAAACACTCTTAGTACTAACCATGGTTTATAAAGAAAAGTAAGGCACGTCAGACCTCAGCTATCATACCCATCTGTAGCCATTGGTAATTAAGCCACATCTTCCCACCGGCTATTTGGATCACATGATTATGAGAGAAATAATTACAGAGTTTGGCCTTACCTGAGCTTCTAGGGCGATAAGTTCATTTTCAAATCCTTCGTGCTTCTTCAGGTAGCTCTGTGTAGCGTTGATATCTCGCCCAAGATCATCTGGAATACTTTGATATTTCTCCTGAAAATGGGTAAATAATTATTAATAGGAGTAACCAAGTAGATGATAATTACATAATTATGAGCTGACTAAATGTTATTAAACATCTTATGATAAGGCTCAAATTTTAAAATCATTCACTTTTTTCACCTAAGCATTCAATGTAGACAATTATGTGTGCATGTAGTGCAGAAATATCACATGTATAAGAAAATGAAATCACATTTATTTAAAAAGTGTTATTTCTAGTGAAGCATTTTAGAAATTGATTACGATCAAAATGGTCATAAGTGGTTTCATAAAACAGGGCCCTAGACACGGGAAAAAAGTTAAAACTAGCTAATCCCTATAGGCTGACAAATAATTGTGTCAGATATTGACAATTGATTAATGAGCAGTCATTGTGGAGCTAAACATTCATGACAGTCATTTCAGAATTATTTTGTGTTCAGAACTTTTTGTCCACTGCCAAAGACGAGGCAACTGCCTCTGTACAATTTTGGAAAGGTACCAAAAATCCAGTTTGCATTAAAAAATGTCCTGCTAAAGACTAACAAGAGGGCCAAGATGGCCCTAAATCGATTACCTGAGTACTGGCACATTATCAAACTTTTTCGAAATCTTATGGTCATATACAATCTGTGCAAGTTTGGTTAAGATTATTCAAGAAATGTGGCCTCTGCTGTTTACCAACATTGATATAAAGACACTGACAAAGTTTGGTTAAGATCAAATACAAAATGAAGGTGCTAGAGTGTAACATCTGGGGAAGGGCCAAATGTGACCCCAGGGCTACATATAATATTTGAGCCTTGTGGTTTCAGAGAAGATTTTTTAAGTTTTTCCCTGTACAAGTCTATGTAAAACATGTGACCCTGGGGTCACCATTTGAACAAACTTGGTAAAGGACCATAAGCGTATATTACAGGCAAAATATTAAAACTCTGGCTCTTGTAGTTTTCCTATATAAGTCTATGTAAAACTGTGACCCGCAGGGCGGGGCCAAATTTGATCCCATGGATAGCATTTGACCACAGGGTCACCATTTGAACAAACTTGGTAGAGGACCATAAGCTTATAGCAAATGCAAAATATTAAACCTCTGGCTCTTGCAGTTTCAGAGATTTTTTTTTTTTTTAATATTTTCCCTCATACAAGTCTATGTACAACTGGGACCCCGGGGCGAGTCAAATGTGACCCTAGGGTCACCATCTGAACAAACTTGGTAAAGGACCATAATCTTATAGTAAGTGCAAAATATTAAAACTCCGGCTCTTGCAGTTTCAGAGATTTTTTTCCTATATAAGTCTATGTAAAACTGTGACCCCACAGGGTGGGGCCAAATTTGACACCAGGGTCACCATTTGAACAAACTTGGTAGAGGACCATAAGCTTATAGCAAATGCAAAATATTAAACCTCTGGCTCTTGCAGTTCCAGAGAAGATTTTTTCAGTTTTTCCCTAGATACAAGCCTATGTAAAACTGTGACCCCCAGGGCGGGGCCAAATGTGACCCCATGGTCATCATTTGCACAAACTTGGTAAAGAACCATAATCTTATAGTAAATGCAAAATATTAAACAACTGGCTCTTGCCGTTTCAGAGAAGATGATTTTTTAAAAAAAATCCTAGATAAATCTATGTATAACTGACCCCGGGGCGGTGCCAAATTAGACTCCAAGGTCACCATTGTGTTTATACCAATAAAAGTTTAAGGACGGACCGACGGACGGACGACGGACACCGCACCACGGCATAAGCTCTGCTGATCTCTGTACCTGTATTCTGGTAAGGGCATCCTCCACATCTCTGTTGAACCTGTGGATCTCCCCAGCGCCAAATAACTTCTGGTCCCTGGCTTCTATCTGCTCCAGTAGCTGGTTCCATGCATCACTAATAAGTTCAAACACACACCGAATTAGACGCAGCTCTCACAATTTTAGGCATACATACAGCCTAGCCTGACTTTGGTTTCATATGTTCTTATTAGTGTACGTGAGAAAAGGTGGTAACTCTTAATTCAATGCTCATGATTTGGGGTTTGGCCTGACTGGCTAAACCATTTATATTGTGCCTATACACTACTCAACTTTTGGGGTTTGGCCCGACTGGCTAAACCATTTATATTGTGCCTATACACTACTCAACTTTTATAATCGGTCACCCAGGTTTTTAGAAAATAACACGAATACTAAAAAGTGGAAATCACTGAAACATACCAATATTTTATTAAGTTTATCAACAAGGTTTTAGTCCAATCAAGGCAGATTACGTTTCATAAATCGCTAGCGATATTTGTTAAACGACGCGTTAAAATTATTAAGATATATAATTCTTTGGAAAGTGACCGATTATAAAAGTTGAATAGTGTAGTGTTAGAATTTTCAAAATATGTAAGTTATATACAGTACAGCACACGCGAAACACACACTTCACTCGATTCGCCGAGTTTGGTCGTATCGAGTTTCGCGCGTATCTACGCGGAGTCAGTGTTTGTACTCGGCGAATTCACGCGGCGAAAGTACGCTATTGCCGAGTGAAAGCCACTCCGAGTTACTCCGCGTAGAATCCAATTAAGCAAAAGTGCACACCAGTCCTGTGAACTCCGCGTAACTCGGCGTGAAGGATGCCGCGTATCTCGGCGTAAAATTTAATTAACTGTAATTTTCCTTCGGCGTCGGCCATTTTTTTTTCAGAATCGAATAGAATATTTCCAATCACGGGCCACCAAGTACATGTATGTAATGTCATAAATATAGGCACGCGCACACAACAAATGCTTGATTGTGACGAGGAGTATTAATCAAATTATGAAGCAAGATTATATTGATAAAAACAAGTAGAGGTCTACCAATCGGAATTGGCAATTCAGTGCAATATATTGCTCTCTAAACATATTACAACTTTCTTTTCAGGTAAAAGTTTGATCAGCAAATAGATTTATATCGGTGCACAAGTTCGTACATCATGTCATGTACATGTATCTGTTGATTATGTGCAGAATAGTACCGGAGATAACGAAAAGCAAGTGCAATCAGATTAATTTCATTTCCTATTGTATACCCGCGTGCCCGCTATGAGTATGGCATAGATCAATACACACGTTTTATATTTAATATTCAAGTATAGCACAGTCTAGATAAAAGTGTAAAGACATATTCAACTGCAAGTTACATGTAAAAATATTCAGGCTTATTTCAGTTTTACTTTTGTTAAATTTGTGAATAAGGTAATTCGCCAGGGCGATGTCTTTAGACCTATTCAATTACTTTTGGAATATGTAAATCGCGTAAGATGTTGCTTGGTATAAATTAATGGACGCAGTATCCAACTCGTTTGATAAATTCAATATTAATCAGGCACTCGTGTAAGATCATTAAATATTACACATTGATAAGGAAACAAAACAATAGATGCAGGTAGTCACAATTGTAAAAAAACATCATGGATTACGGAAATCATGCAACGAGATCCCTTTCACTATATATATCTGTACTTATATTTACATTATATTATATACGTTTATCATACGGATAACAAGCTGTTTTATTTGACTCATTTGATATAATACATGTGTTAAGGAAATTGTGATGAATTGTAATTTATTTATGCAAGGAAGTGTTATATAAACGCCTTCTCATTGTATCAGCTCAGTTAAGATAAACTGCATATTTGGACATGTATTGTTTGTAATAACTACACTGTTGCCATGCTTTGTAATTGTATTCTCATGGGCTTTTAAGCCTATTGGAAATTGGAAATAAAGATCTATCTATCTATCTATCTATATTGAATTTATTGAACAATTTGGATAAAATTCTCGCATAGCCTCACATCATATAATTTTATCCAACTCGTTTGATAAATTCAATATTAATCAGGCACTCGTGTAAGATCATTATTAAACATCGATAACATCCAATAGATGCAGGTAGACACTATTAAAAAAAAAGTCCCCCTCCGACTAAACTACGATTTAATTTTAATTACTTTTGGAATATGTAAATCGCGTAAAATGCTGCTTGGTATAACTTAATGGACGCGGTATCCAACTCGTTTGATAAATCAATATTAATCAGGCACTCGTGTAAGATCATTATTAAACATCGATAAAAAAAAAAAATTGATGCAGGTAGACACAATTGTAAAAAAAAAAAATTACCCTCCCACTACAACTACGATTTAATTCGTGAATAGAGGAAATCGCCAGGGCGATGTCTTTTGACCAATTAAATTACTTTTGTGTAATCATACAAATGTGTACAAACTGTCTTACCTTTTCCGACGTTCTGAAAAAGCCGCTCGTGCGGATTTGGTGCTTCTTGTGGACGTCGTACTGAACCAGGAAGCAAATATCTTCCTTGTTTAGTAGCTCTAAATGTCATTGTTACTAGTAACAGTATTCACAATATCACAAATAAAACATGCTTGTATATTAAAACATGAGGACTCTGTGTTTTTTGTTTCTTATTAATTCACAATAGTTTAGTGTTTTTCTTATTAATTCACAATAGTTTAGTGTTTGTTAGCAAATGTTAATATGTAACTGAGTGATCACAAACCAAGAATGATGTAGATGTTGCGATATATCGACTAGACTACACCATATGAATCAGAAGGAATGAGTTATGCTCTCAAAACTAGCTTCGAGTTTGGGATGACAGTAGGGTTTGTGAGGTTTGGTGCACCCTAGAACCTGGTTTAAACCCCAGTCTTTTTTGCCACTGACCGTTTGAAGACGACAGCCCTATTGTCAACCTTTTTTGTGTGTTTTTGACGTCATATTCCATATTAACATTTCCATTCATGTTTGTCATTTTGCGTGTTTTAGAGTTAACTGTATTCTGGGGAAGCTGCTTTTCCTGTTCGACTTTTATACTTTTTTTAAGTGTTTCTATGACCAAACCGTTGTTAACAATAATGGATGCCCTGGTTACTAGGTTAAAGGATAATTTTACATCATTTTCATAAATAGATAGCCTACTGCAGTGACAGTGTTAAATATTTCATTATGTATTATTATTGGTGCGACGGATTGCGGCAGGTGCAGTTCATAAAAAAAACAACACCATACTTTTGAACATTTTCATATGTCAAGGAAATTGTCAATGGACGGACTAAATTCATAATATGTTTTTTTTCCAAATAACTTGTAATTAAGGAATTATAAGGCCAGTATCAACTTTTTTTGTTGATCAAACCTCGTATTTGACAAAATCAGCTAATATTTTTATAAAGTTGGTCTTAAAATCCACTTACGTAGGTTCATACCACAAAACATCTAAGGCAATCAGGCACGCAAATGAAATATGTATTTACATACATGCATATACTGTACTTTACTCAGTATACATATTACATAACATATTTTATTTATCCAAGAGAATATCACGATACGTCCCTAATTATCTATACTAGTGTAATGGAAGCGTGATCTAACCTGGTTACTGCGACATGTACATGTAAAGTACATGTTTACAATATCGTAACTCTGCTCAATACACATGAAAACGCCTGATTCAGAGTCCTGACCATGGCAACGCGCTTGACAACGTGTAAGACAACGTGTGCTAAGAAATAGAGTGTGTATTTAAGTTTTGTGTTTGGAAGCTAGCATTGGTTGCCGTTACAGATTAAAACTAAATATTTATTTCGTCCTCATGACAGTTGTGTTTAATTGCATTTGAGAGTACAGCAGCACACACGTCAACTATAAGGTAACTTTATTACTTTCACGCACAGTGTACATTTAAAACAAACATAAAAATAAAACACGTAGATCTATGCAGATGTACATTACCTGTACGAATGCCGTTCATCATTGTTTCAGACATAAACATTCAAGTCCGATAAAAAGGTCATTTACTCGCGGAGTATCTCGGCGAAGTTACGCTAGTCGTTCGTCACGTAGCTGATTTCTACTCGGCGTAGTTTTATCGTCCAAACTCCGCGAAATTACGCGATTTCTGAATTCCTCACTCGGTGTGAAAGAGTAAAGTGTGGGTTTCGCGTGAGCTGTACTGTATATATACCTTGTCGTCAGTAGGTTTAGAAACAGTGTACATTTGTTGTAGAATTTGCCTATTGATGGTGGGATACAGACTTTTATATTAGAAAAAGAATACATTGTATCCAATAAGCCTGTAAATGACTTGTAACACGTACCAAAGTTGCTCCTGCCTCTCCATAACTTCCTTCATGTAAGGCCCTTTATCCTCGATCAGCCATTTTGCCATTCTCTCACAACGATTAAATCTCTCCTGGTTCGACTCGACCTGTCTCTTAAATTCATCAAACTTGTTACGTAGAATCAGCAAATGTTCATAATCTTGTCCATACTCCTCCGAGGATGCTGTCTGCATTTGTTCATTTATCCATTCTTCAAAGTCGCCAGTCTCTCGCAGGTATGCATGCATCCATTTGGATTGTTCAAGATTCTTTGTTCGATCTGCCGCAAGGCGCTTTAATTTGTTCAATAGCTCTTGGAGGTTATCCTAGAATGTATTAATTTGAATTTTTTTGATTATATTACATTTTCAAAACTATTGTTTTTCTTTGATATTTCCATCTGTTTTTATTGTTTATGACATCAATATGGTCAATACAGTTAGTTACAAGCCTAGAAAACAAATAATTAAAATATGTAGTTTTGCTTGACTTCTGAAAAGTGCTTGCTATGAATAAATTATTCATGTTAGTGTTAACTAATGGCACAAGGAATAAATATGAAAAAGTCCAACTCAATTACTTGACCGACGAGCCAACTGAAACAGAGCTATTCTGAGACATACCACTCCACCGCCACCCCCACCCATCCCCATGACTGACGAGTCAAATGAAACAGAGCTATTCCGAGACTCACCACTCCACCGCCACCCCCACGACACACACCCATCCCCATGTGCTTCCTTGAGTGACTTTGGCTCCAAGCAGCCTGCAATATTTCAATAGTAGTAATACCCACCTGTGCCTTCTTGAGTGCCTGTGGGTCCTGGCAGCCTGTTTTGAAGAGTCGTTTACACTCACGGTCCACGCCGTTCACGATGCCCTGGTACGTCTGTATGTCCGTCTCCAGCACCTTGTTCTTGGTTAGCAGTTTGTCTGCTGCATTCTCGTCCTTGCCATAGTCCGTGCTGGAGGCCAGGGACATCTTGTCATTGATCCAGTTCTCAATCTCACTCACTTCAGACAGATACTGCGAGAGATAAGGCAAATATGACTAGCTTTGAAAACATGTTAAATCAATAAAACAAGACAGGTCAATACCATGGAGTTGTGGTTTTATAAATATACATAATCATTTCATGCTCCATTCTTGCTTACGTTGAATACATTAACGGAATACATAACAGTAATTTTTTAAAGGGGTTGATGCACTATTTCCAAACAAGATTTATTTAAAAGGGCTCTGAAAAACTTGTAAAAAGCTGAAAGAATTTTCAAAATGCCATGAAAAACAAGAAGCAGAAGGACGGCCATAGTCCCCTACCGGGTCTTGCGCAAAATTAACAATTCAGAAGCTGCACAGTTGTCGAAGGTTACTGTTTTGTCAACACAATAATTGCACAAATGTCAAACTGCTCTTAAAGGTTACTGTGTTTCGTCAACACAATAATTGCAAAAAAATTCAAAGAAATAAAGTTGTTATTAGCCAGTTTGCTAATTCTGAAGTTATTGAAGAAACAGTCATCTTTGAACATACCCATATGAAAGGTTGAATGTAGCCATGTGAATGATCATGCAAGGAATGTTGAATACCTTACCATGTTTATCTGCAAAATATGTGTTCCTGTGTTCTGAAGGTATCGTGACCTCGACCTTTGAGCTACAGACATGGGTCTCATTATGGTGAACATTTGTGCCAAGTTATTTCAAAATCCCACGATGCATGACAAAGTTACAGCCCGGACAAGCATATTTCTGACCTTTAACCTCCAACTGTGACCTTGACCTTTGAGCCATGGACCTGGGTTTTGCACGCCACTCGCCGTCTCATTATGGTGAACATTTGTGCCAAGTTATTTCAAAATCCCACAATGCATGACAAATAACAGCCCGGACAAGCCTATTTCTGACCTTTAACCTCCAAGTGTGACCTTGACCTCTGAGCTACAGAACTGGATCTTGCGCGCGACATGCCATCTCATTATGGTGAACATTTGTGCCAAGTATTCAAAACCCCATGATGCATGACAAAGTTTCAGCCCGGACAAGAATATTTCTGACCTTTAACCTCCAACTGTGACCATGATCTTTGAGCTACTGACCTAGATCTTGCGCGCGACACACCGTCTCATTATGGTTAACATTTGTGCCAAGTTATTTCACAATCCCACAATGCATGATAAAGTAACAGCCCGGACAATCCTATTTCTGACCTTTAACCTCCAAATGTGACCTTGACCTTTGAGCTACAGAACTGGATCTTGCGCGCGACATGCCATCTCATTATGGTGAACATTTGTGTCATTATTTCAAAATCCCACGATGCATGACAAAGTTTCTGCCCGGACAAGTGTATTTCTCACCTTTAACCTCCAACTGTGACCTTGATCTTTGAGCTACTGACCTAGATCATGCGCGCGACACACCGTCTCATTATGGTTAACATTTGTGCCAAGTTATTTCAAAATCCCACAATGCATGATAAAGTAACTGCCCGGACAATCCTATTTCTGACCTTTAACCTCCAAGTGTGACCTTGATCTTTGAGCTACGGAACTGGATCTTGCGCGCGACATGCCATCTCATTATGGTGAACATTTGTGCCAAGTTATTTCAAAATCCCACGATGCATGACAAAGTTTCTGCCAGGACATGCGTATACCTTTGAGCTACGGACCTGGATCTTGCGCGTGACACACCGTCGCATTGTGGTTAACATTTGTGCCAAGTTATTTCAAAATCCCACAATGCATGACAAAGTTACAGTCCGGACAAAAAAACAGACGGACTGACTGACGGACGGACTCCCCAAACCTAAAGTCCCCTCCGGTCTCAAAGGAGATGTGACCAATTGAAAATTTGTAAAGAACATAAATGGGGGCGGCCATCTTGGAATGATGACATCATTGCGCCTTTTTACCATATATGGCATGTTGACAAAATACATTTTAAAGCAAAAAAAAAACCACTGCAAACTGATTAAAAATAAATATACTAATGTAAAATGTATAAATGATATGCTTATTTTTCATTTGCAGCGATTTTCTTTGCTTTAAAGGACATTTTGACAATATGCCACATATGGTAAATAGGCGCGATGACATCATCCTTCCAAGATGGCCACCTCCATTGATGTTTCTGTGCCAATTTTCAATAGGTCATATCTCCTTTTACAACTTTTACCCCAAAACTTAGAATTTCCCACCATCTTTATCTTGAGGAGTTTTTTTCTGAAACTCATTACATGTCAGTGATTCTAAAAACCCTAAAATACTTTCTGTTGGAATTTGTTTGACCTTAAAACCTATAATTACTAGACTATTTATTTTTTATGGCATTTTGATAATTCTTTCAGCTCTTTTCAAGTTTTTCAGAGCCCTTTAAAATAAACTTTGAAAATAGTGCATCAACCCCGTTAATGTTTAGCAAGAGGCTCCACTGTAAAATGTTTGTTTGAATGGTGTTTTACGTCATTTTTAGCACATTTTAGGCCATATATAATGGTCGATTTTTTTGGTGGTAGGAGCATAACACCTTGTTTTCCTGGGTAGAACCAGTACCTCCCATCATCCTTAAGAATCAACACTTTCTCACTTGACAAGTTGAGCTCCCAGTGGGATTTGAGCAATGGTGAGAGGCGAGATAAAAATCTCGCAGGGGTGTGAGGCGAGAAGGTTAACAACGCAATATCGTTAACCCCTCGACCATGGAGGTGTTCTCCACTGTAAAAACATGATTCACTTTGACAATATCACTTGGCAGTAATTCACCAGATACTGCAGTTATCTTCAATGGGCTTAATTGAAATATTGTTTGTTGGCCATTGCCGTCTAACCTTGAATTCCTTCAAGGATGAATATTGAGCTTTAGTTCATCGGCAAGCAAAAAAAATGTCTCGCAAAAACACCCAACATTTTTAAGGCAGACTGTCAGAGAAATAAATGGTTAGTTATAAATTTCTCAGAAGATAATTACAAAGCGCAATACTTTCCTAGAATAAAGGTAAAATAATAAGCAGTCTGAAAGTTCAATGGATCTGTTTTGATCATAACTAATTTTCCAAGTGCTTAAAGGGCTAGTGTGGTCGTAAATTGAGAGGCAGTCTCCCAGCCATTAACCTGTCGCTTTAGCACATTTAAATGATTATTATGGGAGCTGATATCTCCAGCCACATGATATGTTAACGGACACCAGCTGGTAAAATTCTATGGTCAGTCAAATAGGAATCTGGTTACAATAATATAACTTGAGAATCACTTGGTTTCAATAGAGAAACACATTATAAAAAAAACATATATTAATCAGACAAATAAAAACCTGGAGTGAAATATTTTGTAATAAACAAATATTAATGAAATTGGCAAATATTAAAACATAAAACAGAATCATATTCCGTTACAATGACTTTGAATAAATTAATAAAACAATACTATGCAAATCTTAGATTGCTAAATATATATTACGATGATTATAAATACTGTTGTTATGTAATTGAAAAATATTTGAAACTTAATTTAACTTACAGTATGCAGAACTCATTTATAATAAAGATACATATAATGTAATGCAGTAACCATTGCACACAAGTTACATATAAATATGATGCAGTAACGATTGTACAAGAGGTACATATACATATATGCAGTAACAATTGTACATACATAGATGCAGTAACAATTGTACAAGAGGTACATACAGATAGATGCAGTAACCATTGTACAAGAGGTACATACACAGATGCAGTAACCATTGTACAAGAGGTACATACACATAGATGCAGTAACCATTGTACAAGAGATACATACACATAGATGCAGTAACCATTGTGCAAGAGGTACATACACATAGATGCAGTAACCATTGTACAAGAGATACATACACATAGATGCAGTAACCATTGTGCAAGAGGTACATACACATAGATGCAGTAACCATTGTACAAGAGATACATACACATAGATGCAGTAACCATTGTACAAGAGATACATACACATAGATGCAGTAACCATTGTACAAGAGGTACATATGCATATATGCAGTAACCATTGTACAAGAGGTACATACACATAGATGCAGTAACCATTGTACAAGAGATACATACACATAGATGCAGTAACCATTGTACAAGAGGTACATACACATAGATGCAGTAACCATTGTGCAAGAGATACATACACATAGATGCAGTAACCATTGTACAAGAGATACATACACATAGATGCAGTAACCATTGTACAAGAGGTACATACACATAGATGCAGTAACCATTGTACAAGAGATACATACACATAGATGCAGTAACCATTGTACAAGAGGTACATACACAGATGCAGTAACCATTGTACAAGAGATACATACACATAGATGCAGTAACCATTGTACAACAGTAATCATTGTACAAGAGGTGCATACACATAGATGCAGTAACCACTGTACAAGAGATACATACACATAGATGCAGTAACCATTGTGCAAGAGGTACATACACATAGATGCAGTAATCATTGTACAAGAGGTACATATACATATATGCAGTAACCATTGTACAAGAGGTACATACACACATATGCAGTAACCATTGTACACGAGATACATACACATAGATGCAGTAACCATTGTACAAGAGGTACATACACATAGATGCAGTAACCATTGTACAAGAGGTACATACACATAGATGCAGTAACCATTGTACAAGAGATACATACACATAGATGCAGTAACCATTGTACAAGAGATACATACACATAGATGCAGTAACCATTGTACAAGAGATACATACACATAGATGCAGTAACCATTGTACAAGAGGTACATACACATAGATGCAGTAACCATTGTACAAGAGGTACATACACATAGATGCAGTAACCATTGTACAAGAGATATATACACATAGATGCAGTAACCATTGTACAAGAGATACATACACTTAGATGCAGTAACCATTGTACAAGAGGTACATACACATAAATGCAGTAACCATTGTACAAGTGGTACATACACATAGATGCAGTAACCATTGTACAAGAGGTACATACACATAGATGCAGTAACCATTGTACAAGAGGTACATACACATAGATGAAGTAACCATTGTACAAGAGATACATACACATAGATGCAGTAACCATTGTACAAGAGATACATACACATAGATGCAGTAACCATTGTACAAGAGATACATACACATAGATGCAGTAACCATTGTACAAGAGGTACATACACATAGATGCAGTAACCATTGTACAAGAGATACATACACTTAGATGCAGTAACCATTGTACAAGAGGTACATACACATAGATGCAGTAACCATTGTACAAGAGGTACATACACATAGATGCAGTAACCATTGTACAAGAGGTACATACACATAGATGAAGTAACCATTGTACAAGAGATACATACACATAGATGCAGTAACCATTGTACAAGAGATACATACACATAGATGCAGTAACCATTGTACAAGAGGTACATACACAGATGCAGTAACCATTGTACAAGAGATACATACACATAGATGCAGTAACCATTGTGCAAGAGGTACATACACATAGATGCAGTAACCATTGTACAAGAGGTACATACACACAGATGCAGTAACCATTGTACAAGAGGTACATATACATAGATGCAGTAACCATTGTACAAGAGGTACATACACACAGATGCAGTAAGCATTGTGCAAGAGGTACATACACATAGATGCAGTCACCATTGTGCAAGAGGTACATACACATAGATGCAGTAACCATTGGGCAAGAGGTACATACACATAGATGCAGTAACCATTGTGCAAGAGGTACATACACATAGATGCAGTAACCATTGCACAAGAGGTACATACACATAGATGTAGTAACCATTGTACAAGAGGTACATACACACAGATGCAGTAACCATTGTGCAAGAGGTACATACACACATATGCAGTAACCATTGTACACGAGATACATACACATAGATGCAGTAACCAATGTGCAAGAGGTACACATACATAAATGCAGTAACCATTGTACAAGAGATACATACACATAGATGTAGTAACCATTGTACAAGAGGTACATACACATAGATGCAGTAACCATTGTACAAGAGATACATACACATAGATGCAGTAACCATTGTACAAGAGGTACATACACACAGATGCAGTAACCATTGTACAAGAGGTACATACACTTAGATGCAGTAACCATTTTGCAATAGGTACACATACATAGATGCAGTAACCAATGTACAAGAGGTACATATACATAAATGCAGTAACCATCGTGCAAGAGGTACATATACATAAATGCAGTAACGATTGTACAAGAGATACATACACATAGATGCAGTAACCATTGTACAAGAGGTACATATACATAGATGCAGTAACCATCGTGCAAGAGGTACATATACATAAATGCAGTAACGATTGTACAAGAGGTACATATATATATATATGCAGTAACGATTGTACAAGAGATACATATACATAGATGCAGTAACCATTTTACAAGAGGTACATATACATAGATGCAGTAACCATTATACAAGAGGTACATATACATATATGAATGAATGAATGGTGTTTTACGGCACTATACATATATGAATGAATGTCTTTATTTATCGAGGGTGACCCAATTAGTTTATACTAATCTTCCTTGGGGCCCTCTATAACAAATACATGATACCAAATACAAGAAAGGCAAAATACATAAGATATATGTAAACATAATAACGTTGTTGGTGGTGGTAGTTTGAACGATATTTACACAATAATAAGATGAGACGATATCTATATCGAGTTTAATGTTTTTTTCCTTTATCCATTTTATGCAGCTGTTTGTAAAAATTTTCATTGTTGCACACTTCTGAATGTGCTTTGGAATATTATTCCATAAAATGGTCCCGGAGTAAGACATGCTGCCCTTGAAAAGTTCCCGATTTGGCATAGGAATACTAAAATTAGTATCAGTTAGTGATCGAAGTCTTCTGTCAGTTGAATTACGAGTAGTAAACACATCGGAAATATATGAAGGGGCAGTATTGTTCGAAACTCTATACATGAATTTGGCCCTTTGAAGTATAATTCGCTGATCAATTGTGAGGTAATTTAGTTGTTCCATAGCGGCTTGAAAAGTAATATACTGTTGACAGTTCACCTAAAATAATGTGATATGCCCTTTTTTTGCATTATTAAAAGGCTGTTGATATGTTTTTGACTTGTGTTACCCCAGATTACATTACAAAAGTCTAGATGTGGCTGTATGTAAGCTTTATAGAAAATAATTCGATAATTCAAAGGAATAAAATATTTTATTCTTGACAGCTACCATACACCAACAAAATGCAGTAACCATAGTACAAGAGGTACATGTACATAATGCATTAACCATTTTTCCCATTCCATAACTTTTAAACATCCAGGTATACGAGTATTCAATATTGTGAAACATTCTGTCAAACTCATGCAAGATTCAAATTGTATTGTCTGTCTACTGCTCAAGGATTTGCCATAGAAAACACAGCCTTATCATAGCTGACCATCTCATATGTGATGAAATCAGCATCCTACATGGATCATAAATGGGAATAAAAGTGTATATCTAGTAACTATTATAATTAGGTGGATTACAAAATATATAACTCTCAGTGAATTTTCCTGATAATGAACAATTAAAATGTAATGATAAAAAGTAGTCTTTATTACACAATAAAAACACTCCCCCAATCATGTGTAATGCTCTGTTGGATAAGATCTCTAAATTCTAAGCATGGTACTGACCACTCTGAACCATATCACTTAGCACCCCACGCTGTTATTTTTATGGCTTCAATTAGGAATAATAGCCCCTTCACTGCAGCACATGTCAATCACACAAAAGTTCTACAGGACTACCACGCTAGCCCTTTAAGTATATTCATACTAAATCAGAACTACGTTTGTGGACAATAATTACCCCGCTGCAAGCATCAGAGGGAACTCCACAGAAAATCAAAGGACCTGAACAGTATAATTTTGCGCCACTAGACTTCATATCAATATTTCCTAGTAAGTATCGAAAACATTGGTTGAGAAGTTTACTAATATGGACAAGATTTAATGATTATAAAATCATTTACATACATGCCAAATTTTCCAGCATCACATCAGGGAGATTGGACTACCAAATCAGGGAGATTTTACGAAATGCCATGAAACCATCACATTTTGTCAAATATTGAATAGGAATGTTGACAACTGTTACTTTTATTCTAATTTTATTTTGACCCAGAACGTAATAACCGGTGATGAGATACAAAATTTCTTCACAAAAATGACGCGAAATTGGAAAAATGTGGAAAAAACTGGTGTTTGTTATCATTAAAGCAGTAAAAGATGTTCCAATTATGAAAGACGGCGTTAGTTATCAAATTGCGGAGGATATAACATTTTTACTTGATGTTTATAAAGATTTACCGAATGCATTGATCAAAAAGAGTTGATTTCGACAAAATCCTTCTCGAATAAAACTAGCTGATGCAATCAACCACGTGTTGATTGGTGTAGTTAGCATTAATTGTCGGCATTGCACCTATAATCTTCAATTAATGATGTACCTAAAAGTAGGTCCATGTTTTCATAACAAGGTGATAATTTGCAAATAGCCATAGCCTATTTCAATAAATCTCGTTGTGTGCCGCGAGATGCTAGATGCAATTTCATTGGCTGGTTGCATGATCGATTAGACATGCAACAGCTGATTGGTTGACATGCGCTAAACACATGCTGTGTATTAAAAATTACAGGCAATCAACCATACTCGGCAAATAATTGATTTCAGGGAGATTTTTACCGGCTTCCATGTGATCGGTAGATCAAAGGCAAATCCGGTAGTCTAACAGAGAATGCGGGAGATCTGGCATGTTTGCATTTAAGGTTAATAACACCGCTGAAAGTAAAAGGACCAGACAGTGCGACGAAATGATTAACTAGGCTTTCTACCAAGTATCACCTAAATCTAAGAAGTTCAGGAGGAGTAGTAGTCTGGATAAAAAAGGTGTGATGTACTTATGAAATGTGTGACATTCAGAAGTCTTACATACGTATGGAAGTGTGTTGTATGTACCCAGGGCTTTCCCCAGCCATTTATGGCGTGGCGGTGCCGCGATGCCTTCAACTCAGAAAGTGACTTACCGCCACGCCTTAATGTAGCCGCGATGCTTTAAATCCCTTGCCGCGATCCCTTAATCCTATCAATATACAATTTTCCCTTACTGAACAGCTGATTACCTGGCTGTGTGTAAACTGCCTGAAGCTATGACGCGTGTTGATGCAGTAAAGGCGGTCACGTGGTACACAATACACAGGGCTTGTGTTATGCCTGGCATTTTATATGCTAAGTGTTAAGTAAACAAAAGATGATTAGGGGAGTGAGTGCCGCTAATTAAATTTGGTTTATTGCCCAAATTGGTCCTGATTAAAGGAGAGCAGTATCGTTGATTGGTATTTGTAACGCATGGGGCTAAATGACGGGTTTATGGATAATTTGATTGAACGTACGTTTATCGTGTATTAGTAGGATGAATTTACGAACACTAATCAATGTTTTAATCGTAAGTATAATGAATGAGGTTGATAATTTGTAATTATTTAATAATAACTCAATCAAGTAATTAAGTCAGCATATTTAACTGATTTTTTATCTTGATAGTTACGCTAATTAATCGATATTTTCGGGAACTTTAAAGAGAAATCGTCAGTTTGCTTATTGATGTTCAGTGAAGATTTTGTAATGATATAATTTTTTCTTTATTAAATAATTAAGGTTGCCACCAATTGAATTTGGTATTAGAATAGCATTTTTTATTAAAAGATTTTGAAATAAAAATATAATAAAATATGTTTTTTTATTATTTCATCCATTCTTTCTGATACCAGATATACGCCAAATCTCTTCTTTTCAACTGCCATTAAAAAAAAAAATTGACGCGGGAAGGGGGTACCACCCCCTTTCCCACACCCATCCCCCTTTGTACGCAAAAAATGCCACCACTCCTTAAAAAAATCCTGGGGAAAGCCCTGGGTACCTAAGAAAGTACAGACAAGCATAATACTATACAGATATCATATGGCAAGGACATACAAATTTGTTATAGATATCGTGAACAGAAGCATGGAATGAAATATTACTAACCCTCTGTATCTGAACGGAGAGCTCTAGATTCTTCTTCCGTCCTTTAGCCTTGTTGAGCAGGTCATCCCAGGACACCTGTAGCTCCTGCAGCTTGTCCTTGATCTGCTTGGCATTGATGTGGCGCTCCTCGATCAGTTTGTCACCACGACCTTGAACTTTCTCCACTATAGGCTGATGACCTTGAATCTCAAGGTCAAGTTTCTGGAAGAATGCAAAGTAATCATGCATACATCAACATTTCTATTAACTGATAAGCACGACCCTAAACTTTTTTTCTGAGGAGGGTGACTGATCTCGAGGTCAAATATAGCTTTTAGATCGGGCAAAATGTAACAGTGTAACCTCTATTATATGCTTAAAAATACAGTTAAGTAGGTAGAATTTTTTAATTCATATTTTTGTCTTTTCGCTCATCAAATCATCATTCAAACAAAGCGGCAATTACCCAACTGATGTTAAAACTCCAGTCCTTATCAGTAATGCATTTTCTTATTTTTTTAAAATTCAGATGCCAATATTTCTGAACAAGAGCTGTCGGAGAACAGCGCAGCTCGACTATTCGATTTATCAGAGAATAATAAATTTATAGCTAGTATATACCATCAGAAAACAAGGCTACAACAATGTGGGGTGGGGTTGGGAGCACAACATAACTATGTGTAAGAAATGACCCAATCTACACAGAAACATGTAAAAAAAAAAAAATCGAGTTTGAGTGGGGTGCGGGGTGGGGGTGGGGACAGAGGCGGGGGTGGATGGTGGGGGGAATGGGGATGGTGAGGGCAACATATATGTGTAAGAAGCTATGTAAGAATTCACCAAAACAACACAAAAATATGTAAAAAAAAATAATTAAAAAATCGAGTTTGAGTGGGGATTGGGTAGAGGCGGGGGAGGTGGGGAGGGCAACATATATGTGTAAGAAGCTATGTAAGAATTGACCAAAAAAAACAGAAATATGTAAATAAAAAAAAATTCTAGTTTCAAGTGTGTGGTGGGGCGTGGGGGCGTTGGGAGTGGCGGGGGAGGGGAAGAGGGCAACATGTTTAAGAATTGACAAAAGCAACACAGAAATATGTAAAAAAAATAAATAGAGTTTCAAGTGGGGGTGGGGTGGGGGGGAGCAGGGGTGAGAGGCGGGAGTGAATTGGGGGGGAGGGGGCAACATATATGTGTAAGATTTGACTAAAACAACGAAGAAATATATAAAAAAAATCGTTTCAAGTGTGTGTGTGTGTGGTGGGGGGGGGGGGGGGGGGGGGGGGGGGGGGGGGGGGGGGGGGGGGGAGTGGGCAACATATATGTGTAAGAATTGGGGGGGGGGCGGATGGGGGCGAGGAGGGGAGAGCCCATGCCCCAATATGGGTGAAGTAATAGGATGCATAATGCTATAACAAATACCAAACCAAAATTAAAGATCTGCCGTTATTGCACATTTTATGGGCCATCACAATTTGGGTTCCATGGGAGCCCACAATTTGCAGGACAAAATTACTTATCCAACCCTTTACAACATACTATAAGGAAACCAATTCTAAAATTTAGTTCAGTTAGGACAAGAAATGTAAGAGATATAGACCTGTAAACATAGCTTACACGCAAAATTTGATGTGAAACAGACATATTTTAAGGGCTATCAGAATGTGGGTTCCATGGGAGCCCAGGGATTACAGGAACCAAAATTACTTAAGCAGTCCAGACTCTATTGTGCCCATCGCGTCAGGTATACCCTGACGTGTTCGTTGGCGGACGGACTATAAACCTTAGAATTACACACACACACACACACAGCAGCCCTTACGATAATGCTATAAGGAAGCTAATGGCCAAATCTGGTTGTGCTAGGGTAAGAATTGTAAAAGATATGGACTTGTAAACACAGCTTAGGCCACACCAAATTGATGTCATGGTCGTCGGATTTCTCCCATGTAAAATCAATAAAATAAAAAAAAAAATTAAAAAAAAGTTTCCGTTCGTGACCACGACCACAACAATATTAAAATAGACATGATAGATGTCGTACGCAAATTATACAAGACCATATTTTTGTTTTACTTGCAATAAGCGTTTTAGATAACTTTGATCAATCGTAGTTTTATTTGTAATAAGCGTCTAGATTTGCAAACCTTGTTAACTCGAGTATACACTCAAACTCAATCGGGTAAATAAGAAAAAATTAACGAAGCAGAACACTTCTTCGAAATGATAATACCAACTTTTTTTTTAATATTTCAATCTAAAAAACATCTAGTTTTGACCATGTTTCATAAAGTAAGTCACAAAAGTTCAGAAAGTGTTTAATTTTTTAGTTTACGATAAAAACTGGTGGTGTTTTCCGATTTGCTCGATTAATTTATTTGGTTCCAACGTGTTGTAAATCGAGTCGATCCATGACGGAAGATGGCGTGGGGTTTCGTGCTGTCTGCCAGAAATTTCTTGCAGCAAACTGTCGTCCTTTTGGACGATAATGAAACGTTTGAGGACGCTTTTTTAAAGGCAACAGCCAACAAAAATATATCGCCTGCATCTATAGTAAGTGTAAAGGTGCGCGAGAAGCAGGACAGCCCATCAATAAATGTATCGCCGGAAATGCTAGTAAGTGTTGCTAAAGAACTTCCTTGCAAGTATATCGAGATCGAATTAAAAGAAAATTGCAGTTTGTCAATATGCAACAATGGTGCTTCTGCCTTTGATCTAATGATGTCAGTCCAAAAAAAGTTAATTCTTCCGTCCAAACCAACCACTAACAATAATGGGAAACTGATGGGACCCCAGCGTCTTTATAGTGACTGTGTTGATTTGTGTATGGAGTTGCATTGTGGTTGGTCTGCAGACTGTATAGTATCTGGTGAGAAAGCTATCAAAACGCTGTCAAATGCACTTTGGATTATTGATTGTTGTCACACAAAGCTAGCAGATAATTCAAGCCATGTCCCTAAAAAATTAAAAAAAATTCAAGGATATAACAACTTTTAAATCAGTGTAAGTGCATTTCAACATTATAATTATATTATAACTCCAGTCTTGTCATATATTTTCTAGCTCTTGTCATATATTTTCTAGCTCTAATAGTTTAAGACTAGAAGAGCTTTGCAATCACCTTGTGTCTGTCATTAACATTCAATTTAGTTCTCTCTTCTTTTCGTCAGATTATCATATTCAAACTTGGATACATGTTATAAGTAACGAAGGTCTAGGACAAGTTGGAAATCTAGTCCGACTCAGGTGTTGCTAGCAGAATTACTTACTCTTGAAGTGTAGAAAAGGCCATAATATGGTCATGATACCTATTTATAACTTTTCTTTCCATATATAAAAACTGTAGATACAATAAGTGTATAGAATTTTGAATTAGTTAGCTATAGATAGTATTATTCTAGTTGCGCATGCGCAAACTGTTTTATTTATTTTTTTAGATACTGAAATGATTTTTTAGGGGAAAGTTAAAAACAAAAAAAGATTCCGTATGGTTAAAAAATATGGCCCATATGAAAAAATCTGAAACCGAGGAAAAAAAAAAAACAAAAAAACTTTTGTACTGTCGTATGCATTTTTGAAGTTAAGAATCCGAGGACCTATTTTTTCATTTGTTGTGGCCTTACATGCAAAATCTGATGTGAAATGGGACACATTTTATCATAATTTGGGTTCCATGGGAGCCCATGGGTTTCAGGAACCAAAATTGCTTACGCAGCCCTTAAGATAATGCTATAAGGAAGCCCATGAACAAATTTGGTTGTGCTAGGATAAGAAATGAAAGAGATATAGACTTGTAAACACAGCTTACACACAATCCTTGATGTGGGATGCCGACGCCGACACCAACGCCGACGCCCGGGTGATTACATAAGCTCTCTTATTCTTCGAATAGTCGAGCTAAAAATGTGACTTAGTATGTAAGCTCAGACACGGCGATTTTCCAATAGTGTACTGGCACTAATTCATTCTAATTATGACTACAGTACAGACGCCAAAGGTGATGTTTATAATGGACTTAAACGGACGAAGTTGCACTGAACAAATTATCATTAAGTAAAACTATGTCAATCCTACCTGTTGTTTCTTCTGCAGGTTTTGAGCATCCACGAGACTTTTGCCGTAATCTGTGGCTGAGGCAGCGGGGAGCCTCTCTTTGATCCACTGCAACTCATCATCAGCGTCAAACCGGAACTGGTGAAAATGTAATGAGTCCTGTAGACGACCCTTACGGTTGGAAACTTCTGGCTTGATTTTCTCAAATCTGGAATATCATTACACTTTTTTCAAGATACCATCACTAAATTACAGTTATAAGAAGATTCACAATTTAATAACACAAATAACATGTGAAGTCTACAAACTATAACTTCACCCAAGTACTCTTTTGCATCTAACAAGGACATTGAATTATTAAAAATTCAGACATTTTTTGAAAGAGTACTTTTTCTGAATGTAACTTTACCTTTTATGAAACTGGTCAACCGCCTTCAATATTCCGACTGTGTCAAAATGGCCAGCATCTGCAAGGGCCTGGCCCTGAACCACTATAGACTGTATCTGGTCATCCAGGCCCAGAAGGTCATTCTCCAGGCCTTGATGCTTCTTCAGGAGAACCTTGACCCCACGTAGATCAGACCCAACGTCTGGGTTGCCCACCGATTTCTCCATCTCATCAAGTTTATCCTAGAATGAGAAGATTGTCAAGGTGAACATTTGTTTGCAATTAGAAGTAATTTTTAGAGATTTTTTATAAAATTACTTTTTTGTGGGGCAGTTAAAACAATTAAAATTGATCTTATTCATGTATCTAACACTTATTTCACCTTTATCTGTGTTGGGTCTTATTAAATAATATATAACTTCACCTCTTCGCATCAGCCAGGTCCACATTATATAATATACAGCTCTACCTGTGCATAAGCAATCGGCAAGGGTCTCGATATAATACAAAACTTTACCTGTGCCTCAACCAGTGCCTCATTATATAATATACATTACCTGTGTATCCACTAGGGCCTTATTAATATACAACTTTACCTGTGCATCAGCCAGGGCCTTATTTAGGGCATGTTGTTGTGCGGCCTGCCTCAGTTTATTTCCCTTATCCATGGATTTGTCATACAGGTCCTTCCATTGTGTGTTCATGTCCTTTAGGGTCTTCTTGATCTCTGGGGTTGCTGGGTGCTCCTCTCCAATCAGGGCATTTCCTTGCTGAAATGAGTATTTGATTGTGTCTAATCATTTTTTAAGTTTTGTTTCATGTACATTTGTATTGTAAAAGAAGTTTAAAAAAAAAAAAAATGTTTAAATATAAGAACCTCTCAACTGTACATAACTTTTAAAAATGTTCCCACACTCCACACTTTAAATTCAATTCAAATACAACTTTAAGACAAGCATAAATACACTCCCCACAACCCCTCCCCATAAGTATAATTAATATAATAATGTTTGCTCAGAATTTGCAAGCAGAGTTGCCAAGAAACATTTCTTGTTTTCAGGATCAGCAGTTATCCTATGTAAATTACCTCATTTAACTGATCAAGTCTCTCATCATTTGCCTTTAGTTCCAATTCAAAGGCTTGATGCTTCTTCAGCTTTTCCTGGAGGTTGCCAAGATCGCGATACGACTCATCTGTCGCCGTCTTGTGCTTCTCCTTCATCCATTGCGATAGCTAAGAAATGAAGACACACAGGTTGTTTAGAGAAATGATGTTTAATTTAAAAGGTTTTTTTACTAATTATTTTTAATAGCAGCTATTTAGGTCTGGGGCAACTATTTTATTATTACCCACTGTTAAAAAACTTCCAGACATTAAATATTAAGGTAACACGTTATTGTCCAAACACTACTGGCTATGGGGAAGCAAGGCCTCAAAACTGTCACGAAGTCTTTATGACGACAACAAATGTAAAAAACAGAACTTACAGAGGTTGAATACAACCCAAAACTGTCACGAAGTCTTAATGACAACAAAAAATGTAAAAACAGAACTTACAGAGGTCGAATACAACCCAAAACTGTCAGGAAGTCTTTATGACAAAAAAATGTAAAAACTGAACTTACAGAGATCAAATACAACCAACACAACAACAGGTATTAACACAGAATAATCGCAGGTGGATAGACGGACACAATTTACTTTCTGTGTAATGGTCGGATATACATGGCATACAGAAAGAATTGGACTGTGTTGGATGGACAAGACAGACAGGCAGAAGAACTGAAGGATAAATAATTGTTAAAGGCCCTTTTAACAGATGCTAGTACTTTTAGTTATACGAACCTCCGCCGCGTCACGCTTAAACTCCTGGAATGCCTGGGCAGCCAGCAGGTCATTGTGTCTGTCTGCAGCTTGATCCTTGACATGCTGTCGTCGCGCTAACACTTCATTACGCCTCTTGTCAATGCTGTCCATAAAAACACATTTTGTCAACACAGCTAAATATATCTTTTAAAGTAAATAAAATGTGTAAGTGTTGCATCAGTAAGTCTATATAGTCTATATAGTGTGATCTAGGAGTGTACCAGTTCTAGGTGTGTACCAGTTCTAGGTGTGTACCAGATCTAGGAGTGTACCAGATCTAGGAGTGTACCAGATCTAAGAGTGTACTAGTTCTAGGTGTGTACCAGTTCTAGAAGTGTACCAGATCTAGGAGTGTACCAGATCTAGGAGTGTACCAGATCTAAGAGTGTACCAGTTCTAGGAGTGTACCAGTTTTAGAAGTGTACCAGATCTAGGAGTGTACCAGATCTAGGAGTGTACCAGTTTTAGGAGTGTACCAGATCTAGTACCAGTTCTAGGTGTACCAGATCTAGTGTACCAGATCTAGGAGTGTACCAGATCTAGGAGTGTACCAGTTCTAGGAGTGTACCAGTTCTAGGTGTACCAGATCTAGGAGTGTACCAGATCTAGGAGTGTACCAGTTCTAGGTGTACCAGTTCTAGGAGTGTACCAGATCTAGGAGTGTACCAGATCTAGTAGTGTACCAGTTCTAGGTGTACCAGATCTAGTGTACCAGATCTAGGAGTGTACCAGTTCTAGGAGTGTACCAGATCTAGGAGTGTACCTGATCTAGGAGTGTACCAATTCTGTGAGTAGTAGTTGCCTAAGGAGATTTGGGTTAGAAATACAGGTTTTGCTATTTTGACAAATATTTACATTTTTTAACTTAATTAAATATATGTGATGTGAATTACACTTGTAGATCTTCTAACCACATGTAAACCCATTACATTATATTGGCATACTTATTAAAGCAACCTTCTTTAAAAAAAAAAAACTTCCTTTTTTGTGGGGATCTCCAAAAATTATAAGATTTTTCTCCAGACATCGGACTTGGCAGAAAGAGGAGTTTACTAAAAAAATAACTGAAAAGGAGTTCACTAACAATAACTGAAGAGGAGGAGCTTACTAAAAATAATTTAGGAGGAGGAGCTTACTACAAATAACTTTATAGGAGGAGCTTACTAAAAATAATTTAAGAGGAGAAGCTTACTAAAAATAACTTAATAAGAGGAGCTTACTAAAACAAGAGGTCAATGACCTTGAAGCTCTACCGATTGATTTTGATTTCAGGAAGTAGTCGCTACAGACTTGTTTTTTGAAAATCTATTTTTAACCGTGGCGGCCATCTTGAATTTCCGGCCGACCTGACATTTTGCTAGGATCAATAAGACATTAAGAGCAACATTCCTGTGAAGTTTCATGAAAATCCGTCAAGTAGTTTCAGAGGAGTAGTCGCTACAAGTTTTCATTATATAACTCTATGTAAACAAAGATGGCCACTGGTAGCCATATTTAACGTCAAATCAAAATAATTTTCCACAAGGATCAACATCATGTCATGCTGATCATTTTAGAAAAAGTCCCATATCAATATCACTTATAGTTTTGAAGAAGTAGTCGCTACAAACTTATTTATTTTAAATCTATTTTTAGCTGTGGCGGCCATCTTGAATTTCCGGCCGACCTGAAATTTTTCTAGGATCAACTAGACATCAAGAGCAACATTCCTGTGAAGTTTCATGAACATCCGTCAAGTAGTTTCAGAGGAGTAGTCGCTACAAGTTTTTACTATATAACTCAATGTAACCAAAGATGGCCACTGGCAGCCATGTTTAACGTTGAATCAAAATAATTTTCCACAAGGATCAACATCATGTCATGCTGATCATTTTAGAAAAAGTCCCATATCAATATCACTTATAGTTTTCAAGAAGTAGTCGCTACAAACTTATTTTTTAAAAATCTATTTTTAGCTGTGACGGCCATCTTGAATTTCTGGCAGATCTGAAATTTTGCTCTGATCAGTAGAGCTAAAAATATTAAATATAAAGAGGGGGAGCTTACTAAATATAATTTAAGAGGAGGAGCTTACGAAAAATAACTTTTTAAAGAGTTAACTGATTATTTATCACACATGACACATGACAATATACAAGGAAACATACTTGTCTTTGTCTGGGTGGTTGTCAGCTATGAGCTTATCGGCAAGATCATTAAGGCCCTTCAGTTTGTCATCTTGTGCCTGCAGTGTACTCTCTAAGTCCTCATGGCGCTTGTAGAGAGATTCTACATCACCAACATTAGACTGGAAGAATCAACAGATAAAATATTTACTCAAATTTACTTTATTAATGTTGAATGAACTTTGCAATCCGATCACATTTAAACTGGGTATTTTTTTTAATAGGATACATGTTTTGAAGGTGAGAGGTCTGCACAGTGATTTTTTTTTAAACACAAAACATTTAAATACGGTTTTCTTTTTGAGATTTTATTTAGTGAGTTATTGTTCATTCTTCTAAGGACAAGTAAGATCACAGCATCACTGAATTAATTTACTTGTTCTATATCAAAATCAGGTTAATTTATAAGTCTTTAATATTTTTATCTTCAACTTACCCCGGTGTCTGAGATTGCGAGGAATTTCTCATGGTTTCCAGTTACAGAGTCAATATTGTCTGCATCTTTATTGAACAGCTGTAACACAAATTATACATTACAAATTATACATCATACATTACAAGTTATTACCATTGTGCATAATAAATCTAAGTCAATGATACAACATGTCAAATAATGCGTGTCAAATAACAGACATGACGTTAATATATAGTTACAAAAATTAATCCATGGATTTACAATTTAATACTAGTTCATCTACATAATCTTTCCATCGACTATAGTTGTGCCTGTACTTTGTACATATACGCTTGAGAGCATGTGTTCTCAACTATAATATACATAACATGTAGGATTTAGGATCATTTTTCGACATTTAAAGGGACTGTTAGTGGTTTGTATCAATCACAATACAAATGAAAACCATGTGCATTTAATTAAGCCACGACATGAAAAATATTTGATCTTGAGAACACCGCTGGGTTTTGCTTTAAATTATACATTTTATTTAAATGGGGTTTATAATGCTTACAGTTGTACATTTATGCGACCCTTAAAGGGACAAGCAAATAACTGTTGATGTTTACCCAGTGGAATGTATATATGAAAATTTGTACATGGACCCAAATAGAATTCATTAATTTGAAGAAAAAATTAAATACATTTATTTATTGTTTGTAAACATTGCAGTACAGCATTTATTTACATTGCTGTTGGTCACATGGTATCCATTAGCGCATTAGATTTTAACTACAGTATGTCTTGTATAACTGGCCCATTAAGCTCAGTCAGAAACGTGGCCGTCATACAAGCAAGTATAATGTTTTTGTGCTGTTACTGAATTCCCTCAAAACATCTTTTAATTAAACTATTCAATAATGGTATTTGTGTAATGTTTGTCTACGTAATTAGTTTGTGTTTTATAAGCTAATGTTACAGCTGTTGGTAATGTTTGTCTACGTAATTAGTTTGTGTTTTATAAGCTAATGTTACAGCTATTGGTAATGTTTGTCTACGCAATTAGTTTGTGTTTTATAAGCTAATGTTACAGCTATTGGTAATGTTTGTCTACGTAATTAGTTTGTGTTTTATAAGCTAATGTTACAGCTATTGGTAATGTTTGTCTACGTAATTAGTTTGTGTTTTATAAGCTAATGTTACAGCTATTGGTAATGTTTGTCTACGTAATTAGTTTGTGTTTTATAAGCTAATGTTACAGCTATTGGTAATGTTTGTCTACATAATTAGTTTGTGTTTTATAATCCAGCTGGCTTGCGGAACGTAGGTGGTTCTACCCAGGTGCCCGCCTGTGCATGAAAATTGCCCGGAGGGGCACCTGGGGTCTTCCTCCACCAATGGAAGCTGGAAAGTCGGCATATGACCTTAGCTGTTGGTGCGACTATAAAATCCAATTCAATTCAATTCAATTGTGTTTTATAAGCTAATGTTACAGCTATTGGTAATGTTTGTCTACGTAATTAGTTTGTGTTTTATAAGCTAATGTTACTGTGTTTTATAAGCTAATGTTACTGTGTTTTATAAGCTAATGTTACTGTGTTTTATAAGCTAATGTTACAGCTATTACAGCTTTAAAGTAAAAACAACAACAAACTATCTGAGTTGTTTCATTATATGCATTAAATATGAAACGTAAACACCTTATGTATTGACACCCATTTTCTTCCAGATTACATCCAATCCCTAGAACTACAGGGATTATTGACGTTAGAGCACTTTCCAAGTGTATGTGTTTAAACTAACTCCAAATAACAGCAAAATTACACTAGAAAACTATTTATCAAAACTCTATGCGTAAAATGAGTCTTGAGTTGGCAACTCTTTATTCGAAGCTAGTTTTGGGGTTTGGCCTAGCTGGTTAAAGCCGTTTATATTATGTCTATAAAGTTTGGATTCTCAAAATATATCAGTTATATATATACCTCGTCATCAGTAGGTTTAGAAACACTGTACATATTTAGTAAAATTTGGCTGTTGTTGGCAGGATAGCTACTTTAAGCTAATGTATGTGGATAAGAAAGCCAACAAGGTAATTACCGCTAAGTTGTATGCATCCTGTAGATCCTTCAATCGTTTCTGATACATATTGCCTATCGCGTCTCGGTCGTCTGCAAGTTTTTTCATCTTGTCTTTCACTTCCTGGGCGTCAGGAGTCTTGTTAAGTACGGCAGCACCCAGCGCTTCCACTTCCTCAAACCTACACAGGAACAGACACAAACATTCACATTACGTCTGTCTAAAAGCATTCCTTAGTATACTAACAGGTGTAGCAAACCACTTACTGTTGTCCACTAACAGGTGTAGCAAACCACCTACTGTTGTCCACTAACAGGTGTAGTGAAACACCTACTGTTGTCCACTAACAGGTAGTGAACCATCTACTGTTGTCCTATAACAGGTGTAGCGAACCACCTAATGTTGTCCACTAACAGGTGTAGTGAACCACCTAATGTTCTGTCTTCTAAACAGGTGTAGCGAACCACCTACTGTTGTCCACTAACAGGTGTAGTGAACCACCTACTGTTGTCCACTAACAGGTGTAGGGAGCCACCTACTGTTCTGTCCCCTAAACAGGTGTAACAAACCACCTACTGTTGTCCACTAACAGGTGTAGCAAACCACCTACTGTTGTACTCTAACAGATGTAGTGAATCACCTATTGTTGTTCACTAACAGGTGTAGGGAGCCAGCTACTGTTCTGTCTCCTAAACAGGTGTAGCGAACCACCTACTGTTGTCCACTAACAGGTGTAGGGTGCCAGCTACTGTTGTCCACTAACAGATGTAGTGAACCACCTACTGTTGTCCACTAACAGGTGTAGTAAACCACCTACTGTTGTCCACTAACAGGTGTAGGGAGCCAGCTACTGTTCTGTCACCTAAACAGGTGTAGGGAGCCAGCTACTGTTCTGTCACCTAAACAGGTGTGGTAAACCACCTATTGTTGTCCACTAACAGGTGTAGGGAGCCAACTACTGTTGTCCACTAACAGGTGTAGGGAGCCACCTACTGTTCTGTCACCTAAACAGGTGTAGCAAACCACCTACTGTTGTCCACTAACAGGTGTAGGGAGCCAGCTACTGCTCTGTCACATAAACAGGTGTAGCAAACCACCTACTGTTGTCCACTAACAGGTGTAGGGAGCCAGCTACTGCTCTGTCACATAAACAGGTGTAGCAAACCACCTACTGTTGTCCACTAACAGGTGTAGGGAGCCAGCTACTGCTCTGTCACATAAACAGGTGTAGCAAACCACCTACTGTTGTCCACTAACAGGTGTAGGGAGCCAGCTACTGCTCTGTCACATAAACAGGTGTAGCAAACCACCTACTGTTGTCCACTAACAGGTGTAGGGAGCCAGCTACTGCTCTGTCACATAAACAGGTGTAGCAAACCACCTACTGTTGTCCACTAACAGGTGTAGGGAGCCAGCTACTGCTCTGTCACATAAACAGGTGTAGCAAACCAGCTACTGTTGTCCACTAACAGGTGTAGGGAGCCAGCTACTGCTCTGTCACATAAACAGGTGTAGCAAACCACCTACTGTTGTCCACTAACAGCTGTAGGGAGCCAGCTACTGCTCTGTCACATAAACAGGTGTAGCAAACCACCTACTGTTGTCCACTAACAGGTATAGGGAGCCAGCTACTGCTCTGTCACATAAACAGGTGTAGCAAACCACCTACTGTTGTCCACTAACAGGTGTAGGGAGCCAGCTACTGCTCTGTCACATAAACAGGTGTAGCAAACCACCTACTGTTGTCCATTAACAGGTGTAGTCTCCTAAACAGGTGTAGGGAGCCAGCTACTGCTCTGTCACATAAACAGGTGTAGCAAACCACCTACTGTTGTCCATTAACAGGTGTAGGGAGCCAGCTACTGTTGTCCATTAACAGGTGTAGCAAACCACCTACTGTTGTCCATTAACAGGTGTAGTCTCCTAAACAGGTGTAGTCTCCTAAACAGGTGTAGGGAGCTAACTGGCCCCAAAGATTGCCATTGATAACTTAATTTACCAAAGTGTAAATTGTGTACTGGTGGGCCTTGGCCTTTTGGCCTTTGTATGATATGAAACATATCTGGAGCCTCCGATCATGGAGGGTACTGGGAAGATAGGTATTTTTAAAAACAATCATAAGAAAATTATCAAGCAAACTGTTACATATGCCTTAGGCCTAACAAAAAAATATGTGTGTTTCCGGTTTCCCGACCGACCCTACTTTTTCACAGCCGACCCTAAATATTTTTAGCGAAAAAAAATAAATATATATATTACAATCAAACAACAAATATTTTTATTCAAATGATAATTTTATTAGCCAGAGTAGTTAAACATCTAATCTGGATCCAAACTGTTTGCAAAGGTTATCAAGAAGTTGCCTTAGTACTAAAATGGCACAATATATGCGAACAATATATATATAAAAAAAATATCTAAACAAAAACTTTTTCCTACCTACCTACCCTAACTTTTTGACAGGGTGAAACCAGAAACACACATCTTTTTTTTTTAGGCCTTATGCTTAAATCACCTTCTTCAGAATATTTTTTTTTTATAAAAACAAATATTAAAGAACTTGGCAATAAAGTGATGGTGACAGATACAACACTGTTAATGGTGACAGATACACCACTGTGACCCAAGTCAAGATTTAAAGAGCAATGCTATGCTTACTCAGGTTGGTGAGCGTCTATATCGTCCGCCAGGTCTTTGTGTTCCTTCAGCAGGTTCTCTGCTGTGTGGACGTTCTTGGGGATCTCTGCATTTTTCAGTTTGGCCTTCGTCTGACCTGTCCAAGTTGACTGTAACATAATGAACATGTTAGTAAACATCAATCAAAGATGAAAAGATAAAATAATGAATCTGCAAAATAGTTGTGGTGTGCCAGCTCCTGATGTCAGTGTTTTCATAGGTTACAAAAGTGTTAAAATGAAATAATTTTCTCTTGAAAAAAATAGCTTATATTTTCCAGTGAGTGGGGTGTGAAAGGGATAATTTACTGAAGCATACTAGACTTGTGTACACTAATAATGAAACTTTGTAACCAAAAAAAACTTTTAGTGCTTGATAAACATTTCAAGATTACCTTGTGTCCCTTTAATGTGACATAACTGTATTTAGAAATTAAAAATCATTTCAAATTGAACCATTTGTGATGTTATTTATGCCGCACGTTGTCTCATTAAAACGTGTTCACATCATTATGGAATATCAGTTATTGTTCTAGTAAATGTTCATCCTCAGTTAATGTCATTTATTTTGGTCACAAATTAGTGTCTAGTTACAATTTAAACTGAAATTTACTGATCTTAGAACAGAAATGGTGCTACACATCTTTAAGGATCAATACCAATTTAAACATAATATCTGTTCTTCTATAATATAACAAGACTGAGGTCTGAGGGTGTCTCCACCAACGCGGCAAACAGCATATGAAATGTTTTATTAAATTTGTGCTTAAATAATGTCCACCAAAGACAAAACTTCATATGACCAAGTATCAAACAAATAAAAGCGTAATCATAAGAAGTTAAGTTACTGAGGTTAAGTGGTTTAACCAAGGTGTAGTTTTGGGAAAACAACGCAAAATATGACCTTGACCTTGGTATTGTTTGGCATTCAGCAATGTCCACCAATGCCAACAATACACATATGACCAAGTATCAAAGACATAAAGTGAGGCAATCACATAAAGTTAAATGAGGTTGTTACCTAACCAAGGTTAAGTTTGGGAAGAATAACGCAAAATATGACCTTGACCTTGGTATTTTTTGTCATCCTGCGATGTCCACCAATGCCAACAATACATATGACCAATTATCAGAGACATAAAGTGAGACAGTCACATAAAGTTAACTGAGGTTAAGTTACCTAACCAAGGTTAAGTTTGGGGAAAATAATGTAAAATATGACCTTGACCTTGGTAATTTTTGTCATTCAGTGATGTCCACCAATGTCAACAATACATTGACCAAGTATCAAAGACATAAAGTGTGGCAATCACATACAGGTTAACTGAGGTTAACTTACCTAACCATGGTTACTTTACCAAGGTTAAGTTTTGGGAAAATAACTCAAAATATGACCTTGATCTTGGTAATTTTGGCATTATGTGATGTCCCTTGACCCAACAAAGCATCTGACAAAGTTTCAGAAAAATTTGAGCAGCGGTTGTTGAGATAAAGTTGATTTAAAATGTCGCCGCCGCCGTCGGATAAGTGACTGCTATGTCTCGCTACCCACTATCGTGGGCGAGACAAAAACACAAGTATAGTTAGCTAGACCATTGACTTTTTTCAGTAAAACAAGGGCCTAACATTGATCTTACTAATCTGATTATGCTGTTTTTCAAACTTGTCTCAGCTTTTATTCATATAAAGACCATGACAAAGTTTATTAAAGATCAAATTAAGAATGAAGGGGCGTGTTAACTTGGCAAAAGTTAACGGACAATGGACAGACAACAGAAAATACGTCATCCCACAAGCTCTGCTTGCCGGTGGCCACAAGACTAAAAATCTAATGAGACTTGCTATATTGTTATATAATATACTGAAATCGCCCCCAATCACTTCACCCACCCCTACACCCTTTACTCCAAGTCCTCACTCAAAGAATTTGTTCTTAACATTTATAATTTGAGTTAAAAATCTGAAACTTATTTAAGAATTTAAGAACTCGCGGATAATAAACTCGAAAGAGTATCCGAAAGCTCCACCATCTGAAATTAAGTAGATTGAAATTATCAGATGATCGACAGGTATATAAACATGTACAAGCAAGAAACATTATATCCTAAAGAGTAGTAAATAATTACTTATTAGTTTACATTGAATTGATTTAAAGTAACAATTGTGTCTATACTTGTAAAATACATTTTAGAATTATTTATTTTGATACATATGTTGAATCGAGGCTATTTATTAAATTCAATGTGCGGCGTCTACACATCAAAAATGCGGATGTTATTTGCTGTTTTCTGTACTGGTAATTATATCTGTAAAGCATCAGTCAACTGAATTAAGCATTACAAATCATGTTCAATACAATCAATAAATGCTTTACAATTATTCTCACACGATGCGTCACTTAGTATAACTGATAGGATAATCGATGTGTCCCCGGGCTCTAAACAGGACTCCGATTGCGGATGTAGTCGGAATTAACAGATTAAGTGTAAAATACATGTATCAGGAAAAACCTAATGAAATAAACAAAACTCGACAATAAACACCGAAGAAATATATTATTTATAAGAAAATATGATTATTTACATTTTGCTTGGACGCGAATTCAAGAACACGCTAATAAATCAGAGACCCACGGATTCGCGAACTTAAGATCACGCGGAAATAATGTGATCTACCGTAACCCATCCACAGGATGAATATTATACAGACTAATTCAATCACACTAGAAAATACTCAAGAGAATTAGACAATTCTCAAAGAAAATCAATATACAATGTTTTCTCATGTTAACTAATGACTTCTAATCTTTTGTTAAAACATTGGTGTTGTTGTTTTTTATTGTAAACAGTGATGAGACTAATTGGTGAAATTAAGTTTCAACAAGAAATGTGTTTTTTTATATTGTAACAGCTTTATAACTATATGATTTGAAACTTCGTTAAATAGGTCACATACCAGTTCTTTGGCATTGTCATCAAACTTAAGTCTTTCATTTTCCTCCTGTAGTTTTCTTTTTCTTTCTGCCGCTTTGTCCTGAAAAATAAATGAATTCTACAACAAACTGCCAAAGGCTGTAACAAGATGGACACAAGCTTCTCTCTGAACTTGTCTCGGCATACTTATAAAATAAATTTGATATAAAAAACTTATTTTTTTATTAGACTCCCAATATTTATGTAATACTTTATTGGGTCATTAAAACTGATCCAGACAATATGACCAGTTTGTTTCCACTGCCTTAACTATTTTTAATGAGAAAAAATATACTAAATAATACCGGAACTTGTATCTGTTTAGATTTTTTTTATTTCTTTATCCTTTAAGGGTATATTTTTATGTCAGCCACTGTTTCACAGACAAACATTCAAAATGGCTTCAACGATGTGTGTAAAACAATCGCTGAGGTAGTCTAGAGTAAGTCACAAATGGGCACTTTTATGAATACCGAAAAAATCCTAAAACAACCTGAAAATTGTAAGCTGAAGTGCAAAAGCCAAGTACATATAACTCAGTTATATATACAGATACATGTAACTCAGTTATATATACAGATACATGTAACTCAGTTATACATACAGATACATGTAACTCTGTTATACATACAGATACATGTTACTCAGTTATACATACAGATACATGTAACTCAGTTATACATACAGATACATGTAACTCAGTTATATATACAGATACATGTAACTCAGTTATATATACAGATACATGTAACTCAGTTATATATACAGATACATGTAACTCAGTTATATATACAGATACATGTAACTCAGTTATATATACAGATACATGTAACTCAGTTATATATACAGATACATGTAACTCAGTTATATATACAGATACATGTAACTCAGTTATATATACAGATACATGTAACTCAGTTATATATACAGATACATGTAACTCAGTTATATATACAGATACATGTAACTCAGTTATATATACAGATACAAATAACTCAGTTATATATACAGATACATGTAACTCAGTTATATATACAGATACATGTAACTCAGTTATATATACAGATACATGTAACTCAGTTATACATACAGATACATGTAACTCAGTTATACATACAGATACATGTAACTCAGTTATACATACAGATACATGTAACTCAGTTATACATACAGATACATGTAACTCAGTTATACATACAGATACATGTAACTCAGTTATACATACAGATACATGTAACTCAGTTATACATACTGATACATGTAACTCAGTTATATATACAGATACATGTAACTCAGTTATATATACAGATACATGTAACTCAGTTATATATACAGATACATGTAACTCAGTTATATATACAGATACATGTAACTCAGTTATATATACAGATACATGTAACTCAGTTATATATACTGATACATGTAACTCAGTTATATATACAGATACATGTAACTCAGTTATATATACAGATACATGTAACTCAGTTATATATACTGATACATGTAACTCAGTTATATATACAGATACATGTAACTCAGTTATATATACAGATACATGTAACTTAGTTATATATACAGATACATGTAACTCAGTTATATATACAGATACATGTAACTTAGTTATATATACAGATACATGTAACTCAGTTATATATACAGATACATATAACTCAGTTATATATACAGATACATGTAACTCAGTTATATATACAGATACATGTAACTCAGTTATATATACAGATACATGTAACTCAGTTATATATACAGATACATGTAACTCAGTTATATATACTGATACATGTAACTCAGTTATATATACAGATACATGTAACTCAGTTATATATACAGATACATGTAACTCAGTTATACATACAGATACATGTAACTCAGTTATATATACTGATACATGTAACTCAGTTATATATACAGATACATGTAACTCAGTTATATATACAGATACATGTAAAACCCTTACATCCGAATGCAGTCTTTTTCAATGTATTAAACCTTTACAAAACTGGAGACAACGTACCATCAGGTCCTTCCAGAGCTTGTCAAGCTCTTTTTTACGTTTATCCACATACCCAGACTCCTCAGGATAACCGGTCTTCACACTGAAATGAACAGAAAATGGAATTGTGTTTAATTATAACAGCATTTAACAGTTTTACATACTATTTGAAGAATTTAGTAAACCGATACATTTATTACACAATAAAATGAATCAGTCCAAACAGTCCAGAGACATAGTTCTTATTAGGTCTGTGATCTGTTGAATTTAACGATGCTAAATCTTTCTGTAAAAGACGTACACCTTACAATATCTAGGTCAAATTTTTACCACAGTGAACAGATATTCAAAAGAATTTGAGCCAATTAATTAACAAGAGTGGGCCTCTAATGGGAAATTGAGATTTTGTTAAGGTAACTTACTCTCCAGCGAGGTAGTCCATTCTCTTCATCTTCTCCTTCACCGGGACAAGCTCTCTCTCTAAATTCTGAAACATAAATCACATTATAGTACATGGCCAAAAAACTGCTTTTTCCCGCAACTGTTCCCTAGCTTAATTTAAAATATCCCAGACCGTTTTTTAAAATTCACTGACAATTCCCTGACCTTGATTTTTTTCTTCAAAATTCCCTGATTTTTCAAGGTCGCTGGCAACTTTGGTTATATTTGTAGGTTTATCCAGGATCAACCCGAGAAATAATTAGAAATTCGGCTTATCCGGGATCAACCCGAGAAATAATTAGAAATTCAGGAAATAATTTCAATATGTTGGGTGGTTATGTTATTCGGTACAGGTAAATGGTGAATAATCGATAATTCAAAGGGCCACAACTATGTCAAAAATCAGCGAACCGGAACGTTAGCGCGACGTGCACAACTTGACAACATACCGATGCTTCCTGCAAAGTGTCGTCAAAATCCAACAAGCCGTTTAGGAGGAGTAGTGGCGACAACATTTGTGACAGATGGACAGACACAGACAGACGGACACAGCAAAAACAATATGTCTCCTCCACTTCGTGGGGAGAGACATAAAAATGCACTTAATTACTAATAATATACTCACAGCATGCCTTCTCTGGAGAACCTCATTGGCTTTGAGGTCTTTGCCAAGATCGTCAGTGGCACTTAGTACATTGTCCTTCTCCTTGATCCATTCTACAAGCTCATCACAAGTTTGCTGGAATAACTCAATACTGAAATTGTAACGTTATAATGATCATAGGGAAAAAAGAAGAAAAAGAAGACAAAGAAGTCATCTTTATTTCCTACCATTTTCTTATTATTTCTTAATGTAATGGTAGATGGAGATGTGCACAAAATACTTCAATTAACAACTTAAGTAACTTTTACAAGAATATCTTGATTGGTAATACAATTGATTGAATATAAATGTCTTTGTTTTATGTATATTAATATCAAAACATTTCTTTACTATATAGTAACAGGCACACTCCAGCAAGCATCTAGATTTTGAGCTAAGGCCTTTTTTTTTTAATAACTTGGTTTACGGATTTTTTCTGAAAAAATTACGTCAGGAGGTCGAAATAAAAATAAAAATAAAATTACTCGGGGTGAAATTGAGAGAAAAAATTACAAGCAAAATGTTGACGTTTTAAGTCAAAAAGGGGGAGAGAATCAAAAATCGAACATCACTTTTCGTAGATCCCTATCGAAATCCATGTTTAATAGCATACTTTAGATAACCGAGCATGTCCTTGACACGAGTGGAAAAAAAGAAAAAAAAAATTAAAAAAAAAAAAAAAAAATTAAAAAAAAAAAAAAAAAGTGAAAAGTACAATTTTATTTTTTTTCCAAAACGGGAAAATTAGACTCGGCGGATCCGTAAACCAAGTCATTAAAAAAAAAAGGCCTAACCTTCAGAAACAGTAATTCCGACAATTTTACTATATTGTTTCCATGGAAGTGTAATAATGTTTATATAAGAAAGTTGTAAATATCAAAATGCACCACTGGATCAATAACGGTTGATACGTATGGTTAAGTTTCAAAAAATATCTTAAAGTACCTTATAAAAACCTAAAAATACCTTGTAAGTATCTTAAGATACATGTACCTTGTAATACAGGAATATATAGAGCTGTTTTGAAGTTATTCTCCATGCAACTGTGAAACTATCAGAAAGTTTGATATATCACAGATACCACAAGACCACTAATGTGTGTATCAACTAGTAAGAGTGGTTTTGGAGTTATGTTTGGGAATTAAAGTGTGGCTGACGGACACACTGATGACCTCATTTGTATACCCCACCAATCCCCTAAACATTGGTTTAGAGGTGGTAGTTCGGAGTTTCAAGACGTTAAATACTCAAGTTACATCACCGAATCTTAACTTCCTATGCTGGCTGTACTGTTACATCACCAAACGTTAACTCCCTATGCTGGCTGTACTGTTACATTACCAAACCTTAACCCCCTATGTTGGCTGTACTGTTACATCACCAAACCTTAACTCCCTATGCTGGCTGTACTGTTACATTACCAAACCTTAACTCCCTATGTTGGCTGTACTGTTACATCACCAAACCTTAACTCCCTATGCTGGCTGTACTGTTACATCACCAAACCTCAACTCCCTATGTTGTCTGTACTGTTACATCACCAAACCTCAACTCCCTATGCTGGCTGTACTGTTACATCACCAAACCTTAACTCCCTATGTTGGCTGTACTGTTACATCACCAAACCTTAACTCCCTATGCTGGCTGTACTGTTACATCACCAAACCTTAACTTCCTATGTTGGCTGTACTGTAACATCACCAAACCTCAACTCCCTACATTGGCTGTACTGTTACATCACCAAACCTTAACTCCCTATGCTGGCTGTACTGTTACATCACCAAACCCTAACTCCCTATGCTGGCTGTACTGTTAGATCACCAGACCTTAACTTCCTAAGCTGGCTGTACTGTTACATCACCAAACCTTAACTCCCTATGCCGGCTGTACTGTTACATCACCAGACCTTAACTCCCTACACTGGCTGTACTGTTACATCACCAAACCTCAACTCCTTATGCTGGCTGTACTGTTAGATCACCAGACCTTAACTCCCCAGGCTGGCTGTACTGTTTGTCCTATATCCCAACCATGTACCCTACCAAACACGCACCTGTCGAGAGGATATTTTGGCCCACTCGAGTATGAAAATAGTCACTATGTTTTAAATGATAGTGAAACAAACTTGAGACAAGAGTTTAAAATCAGCATTTTAATTTTACGCCGAATCCTGATCAAACTTAGTACACGTACCTGGACGCTCCTTGAAGGTTCTGTTCCTTCTCCATTTTCAACTTGTTCAGTCGATTCCATCTGAAATGTCAGAAATTAACACATAACTTATAACTGAGGTATAATTGAGGCTTTAACAAAAATATTTAAGTTACACCCACCAAATCTTTTTTTTTCCTTGCAAGAAAAAATCTGAAATCTGCCGAGACAATGTGTGCAAGAATTTTTCTAAGCAAGACAATACGAGCATACCAGCACCACATCTCCGCCTTGCCTACTCTTCATCAGCCTTCTCCAGTAATACCCAAGCTGAACTCTTGACTTTTGACCTCACTATAAACAATGTTCTCTAATTTTTGCTGTGCAATTGTGTGGGCAATATTTGCAGAATCAGGTGTGACCTTGACCTTTGACATTCTGAAAAACGAACAGGACATTCTGCCTCCATCTAACCATGAATTTTATTGCACATGGTAATATCGTGTAAAAGTGTAAATGTTTGAACAAAGCTTTTCCTGATCGGGTCATGTTGACCTTGACCATTAAATATTCACCCCACTAAACTGAAAAAAAGAGTAATCAGCTGACAGTCTACCGTTACAGTTTGACGACATTAACATAAATGGTTTCAAAGTAATAGAATGAAGATCGAATTTAAGGAACAACGTACATACTCGCTAAGACTTCTGTGTTTCCCTGTTGTATTTTTTAGGAAATCTCTAATTGGGATCAAGTAGTTTTTTGGACTAATATTTGAAATACAAACAGGCCTTCATAAGGCCTAAAAAAAATAATATGTGTGTTCCCTGTCAAAAAGTTAGGGTAGGTAGGTAGGAAAAAGTTGTTTTTTTAGATATTTTTTATATATATATTGTTCGCATATATTATGCCATTTTTGTACTAAGGCAACTTCTTGATAACCTTTGCAAACAGTTTGGATCCAAATTAGATGCTTAACAACTCTGGCTAATAAAATTATCATTTGAATAAAAATATTTGTTGTTTGATTGTAATTTTTGTTGTTGTTTTTTTAAGAAAAAATTTCCGCTAAGAATATTTAGGGTCGGTCGGGAAACCGGAAACACACATATATTTTTTTTAGGCCTAAGTCAAACTGTGTACTTAAAAACATGTTCATTCTTACACATTATCACAAAAAGCAGAGATCAAAGAAGTAGATTGTGCCCTTACTCAAATCTCACATAATCTCGTACGACACAAGATAACATTGCAAATTCTTGTTCTTTATTTTTTATCATATATTTAAGCAGAAAGAATATTGTAAAATAACTGCATATATGGTATTATTGTCTTTAATTCGAGACCAGTGTCAGACTCCTGTTGTCAAAAATGACAAATTGTATAGTCAGAATGTTCAGCAAAACTACAACAGCAACAGGAAGTAGCATAAAATAGGCCATTGTCCAGACCTTTTAGTTGTTGACACTTTAAGAAAACATGTTTTGGGGGAAAAACACACTGCATTGCAAACATAATTTTCTTTAATTTGAGACCATTTTCAGACTTTTGCTTTAAGAATTGACAATTTTTATACAATGACAAATGAAATCTCCAGTATTACTATCTGAAAGCATAAGGTGTGAATCTCTAAGCCACATGACAACTTCCTGGTATAATTTGGATTATTTGTTTTTCAACAAGAAGAAGCCAATCCAAGCTATGTTCTAATAACATGAAAATATTGACGGAGAAACGATGATGAAAATCGCAACTATTGCATATTAACAGTCCAGTTAGGTGTGAACATATTAACAGTCCAGTTAGGTGTGAACATATTAACAGTCCAGTTAGGTGTGAACATATTAACAGTCCAGTTAGGTGTGAACATATTAACAGTCCAGTTAGATGTGAACATATTAACAGTCCAGTTAGGTGTGAACATATTAACAGTCCAGTTAGGTGTGAACATATTAACAGTCCAGTTAGGTGTGAACCTATTAACAGTCCAGTTAGGTGTGAACTTACATTTCTAGTAGGATATTTATTTTGATGTATAAGCTGCCTGATTTGTGTGGCATTTGATGACAATTGATAAAGGTTATATACTGAAACGAAAAAGAAATGCAACCCGGGAATTTCGGCTATATATTGTATGTACAATATGCGAGTTGCATTTCGGCTATATATTGTATGTACAATATGCGAGTTGCATTTCGGCTATATATTGTATGTACAATATGCGAGTTGCATTTCGGCTATATATTGTATGTACAATATGCGAGTTGCATTTCGGCTATATATTGTTTGTACAATATGCGAGTTGCATTTCGTTCGGCTATATATTGTATGTACAATATGCGAGTTGCATTTCGGCTATATATTGTATGTACAATATGCGAGTTGCATTTCGGCTATATATTGTATGTACATTGCATTTCGGCTATATATTGTATGTACAATATGCGAGTTGCATTTCGGCTATATATTGTATGTACAATATGCGAGTTGCATTTCGGCTATATATTGTATGTACAATATGCGAGTTGCATTTCGGCTATATATTGTATGTACAATATGCTGCTGTTAATCGAATGGTATATGGCTACTTAAGACCTTTCCTTTTGGAAAAGAGACTAAAACAACACATAACACAGCAAATAGTATTCCTTCAAAGTTTCATTATTGACAGAGTACAAGCAGGTGAGCAAACTCAGGATGCAAAATTTTGCAAACTCTTTATGTTAACGTTAAATACAGTACTGAAATGGCTCATGTTTTCAAAGAGGAACTTCAACAACATTTATGAATTTCTTGTTACAAAGTGTATTGTGATTAAAACATCTACAATGTCACAGTTATGTCCTTTCTCTAACTGCACATTCTGTTTTTTTACAAAACATCTTGGGATTTCTTTGGAATATTATGTGGAATTAAGTGTGCAGTACATACAATATATAGCGGAAATTCCCGAGTTGCGTTTCCTTTTCATTTCAGTATACATTATTATCCTCAATTATGCAGTAATCTCAAACATAAGCTCGCAATTTTCATACAACCAATTATGGTTATGCTGCCACACTTTTCTCGCCTATTATCAAGCAATCCATTAACTCAGAAAATGAAAGCTTTTATGACCTACACAGTTTCTGTCTGCAAATGAAACTTTAGTGCTTTTTTAGCAAGATGAGTGTTATAATGTCTTATGCTGCAGACAATATTCACAGTGACAATTAGGGCTAGAAAGACAATTTGCTGATGAGGATTAAATTGGGTTTAATGGCTGTTATTAGCACAGCAACTGACCAGTAGATCATTTATTTATTTTAAATACTATTCTGATATCTGACAAAAAGGCCAGGGGCCTGTTTTATTAAACATCTTACATTTACGTTAAGTTTTAAATTTTAAAATCGTTCACTCTTTTCACCTAAGCATTCAATGCAGACAATAATTACGTTTATACTAAGTGCAGAAATATCACATGTATAAGACAAGAGGTCAATGACCCTGAAGCTCTACTGATAGGTTTGATAGCTAGATTAGCATTCCTGTGAAGCTTTATGAAAATCTGTCAAGTAGTTTCAAGAGTAGTCGCTACAAGTTTTTACTATATAACTCTTGTAAACAAAGACGGCCGCTGCGGCCATTTTTAACGTCGAATCAAAATAATTTTCAACAAGGACCAATATCATGTCATGCTGATCATTTTAGAAAATATTCCATATCAATATCACTTATAGTTTTCAAGAAGTAGTCACTACAAATTAGTTTTTAAAAAATTATTTTTAGCCATGGTGGCCATCTTGAATTTCCAGCCAACTTAAAATTTTGCTAGGATCAACTAAACATCAAGAGCAACATTTCTGTTAAAGCAGAACGTGGTCTTAAATCAACAAATCCGCTTTTGATAAGTTTTTAAGTATTAAATATCATCATAAATACGATTTTTACTATGCCATTGATGTATGTTAGTGCAAATATGTTTTTAAAGATAAAAATAGAAAAGGCGAACAGGCATTGCTAAAAAATCGAAAAAAAATCTAAGGGGAAAAACTCTTGCGCGAATTACCGGAAGTGACGTCATTGGGAACAAACTATTTTTTTGTTTACATTGGGGTTGAACGCAAAACAGCATACCTTGTGTGAAAATGTGAGAATTAAGCGATCATGATGCTGAGTCAGAGGAAATGCCCGTGGTAAGACAGTTACACAATATGCAACCTTACGATTTTGAGCCAGAATACGTGTCTGAGGACGAAAATACATCGGATTCATCAACTGATGATGAAGTCGAACGCCATGCAGGTGCAAATGGAGAGCTTGTAAAGACTATCATGTCATGTCATTTGTTACGTTCAGCGGTTCATTACACTTTTCACTAATCTAAGAAAATAGCGTATTTATACACTTACAGCAACAACAAACAAAAAACAACGTAAGAATTGTTTTCATCGAAATCTGACAGTAAGTCACCCGCAACGCTGCAATATCTTGGTACATACACAATAACCGCGAAATGTAGTATATTCCGAATGAATGGACCTGGTCTAATACCTATACATTAATACGAGCGTCAGATTTTTAAGCCGATAAGTAGACATGGAACAAATATATTTATTAGATATTATTCATAATTTATAAAAAAATGAATAAAAACAATAATAAATGAAACGGCATATAATTTCGGCGCCATAATTTCTGTAGTATTATATATTTGCCTAAGTCGCCATCAACACCAAACTCTCTAGGAGCGGTGTTTGCAATATCACACGCTCTCTAATCTCCACGTGCCCCCAAATATCAATATACCACAGGCTAATCAAATATTGCGGTGCACTATTGAAGTACAGCCTAATTAGGGTACATACGTCGGTATATCACAAAAGCACGCACCATTTACGGAAACCTAGTTTTATGATATATTTCCTGTTTATTGCCATTACTTGAGCGGTGTAATACCGCCGAGGGCAGACGCGCATTGCACAAGACGGATATATCACATGATATAGGAGCTCTAATTTGTCACACACAAAGAGAAAAAAATACTATGATTTAAATAATATAGCCAAATGTATTATGAGTACGATATAGACAGTTAGTAAATATACTTACTCATGTATACCTACTGCTGATATACAGATCAAAAACAGACCAAACATATCAAATTACCATAATATAAAGTATATTATTATATTATACCTGTTTTACTTATTGCACGAGCTAAGAGGCGTTATTGTTGTTGCTTTGCCATAAACATTACTGAATTAATATAAAAGCTAGTAATTATATTATTTATTATTAATTTTCTGCCTTGTAATAGATATCCATGAAACATATTGTTGTTGTTTTTTCAAATCCATAGACTTATATTGATTATATCTATCTATAACACTCTTGGCAGAAGAGGGTGTATAATTTAAAATTATTAAAATTAAAATTTGGAAACAAAGACACAGTGTTTATTTCACCAGATTCATTTAAATTTATATGCTGAAAGTCCTAAGCAATCTTTTAAAAAAAGACGGCTACATAATATTAGCGCCGTCAACTCTTCATTGATTCACGTAAAGACGCATGCTTCTACTTCAACTGCTAAACAATCACGGTGTATATAAAGATCTAAGACTATATACCTTTCTTCAATTTATCATAAGTATACCCGATGAGGTGCTTAGATAATTGAACATACATTTCAATCTTACTTCATGTATGAATTTCCTCCTCAACGCCGGTCGAATAGGTGAATACAACTTGCTTGGAGACGGCGGGGTTATGCACTTCTCATTTTTATAGTCAAATATCGTTGGTACCGCTGTTGATTTTAATCTGCATGGCCTTTTGTTCTCCAAATTCAAAGATAATGAAACCAAAGGATGGACTTCCCACGAAGTCAACTCAAAATGTTTGCTACAAACTTGGGCGTCTTTCGTAGGTTCCCACTTTCTCGACGAGTCGTGCGATTTTCTTCGGTAACCCAGACTTCAAATCTTAATATATCATTACCTCGATTAGGGAAATGAAAGAAACTTAGGTTATTATCTTGTCCTTCTTTATGCCAACTGTTTCAGACTTTTGCTTTAAGAATTGACAAGTCCCATATCAATATCACTTACAGTTTTCAAGAAGTAGTCTCTACAAACCTGTTTTTTAAAAATCTATTTTTAGCCATGGCAGCCATTTTGAATTTTCAGCCGACCTGAAATTTTGCTAGGATCCATTAGAAATCAAGAGCAACATTCCTGTGAAGTTTCATGAAAATCCATCACATAGTTTCAGAGGAGTAGTCGCTACAAGTTTTAACTATATAACTCTATGTAAACAAAGATGTTTGCTGGCAGCCATGTTTAACGTTAAATCAAAATGATTTTCGATAATGACCAATATCATATGCTGACCATTTTAGAAAAAGTCCCATATCAGTCTCACTTATAGTTTTCTTGAAGTAAAATCCATTAGCTAGTTTCAGACGAGTAGTTGCTACAAGTTTTTACCATATAAATCTATGTAAACAAAGATGGCCAATGGCAGCCATGTTTAATGACGAATCAAAATAATTTTCTATAAAGACCAACATCATGTCATGCTGATCATTTTAGAAAAAGTGTCATAGTTTTCAAGAAATAGTCGCTACAAACTTGTTTTTTTAAATTTTTATTTTTAGCCGTGGTGGCCATCTTGAATTTCCGGCCGGCCTGAAATTTTGCTAGGAACAACTAGACTGCAAGAGCAACATTCCTGTGAAGTTTCATGAAAATCCATCCAGTAGTTTCAGAGGAGTAGTCGCTACAAAAAAAATTACCGACGGATGGACGGACAACGGACACCGCACCAAGGCACGGCATAAGCTCTGCTGATCTTTGATCAGTAGACCTAAAAACTAAATGAAATCACGTTTATTTGAAAAGTGTAATTTACAGTGAAGCTTTTAAGAAATTGAATTACAATCAAAATGGTCGCAAGCTGTTTCATAAAACGGGGCCCAGTTGTACAGCAAGAATGCAATTGCCAGGATAATCGTAAGACAATGAAGGAATATGGATTTTGTATATTGATTTGATTAAAAATCTTATTTCATTTTGATGTTGTTTTTTCCTTTTATAGGGGAGATTTTTGTCTATTTCATTTTATTGAGTGCGCATCTGTTTTGACTTTATGCTTAAAAAGCCATGTTAAATGGTGTTTTGCATACCATCATGATCAGACCTTTTGCTTTTTGTTTTTGTTTTTTATAAACAGACAATTTTGAAGGTTGATACATTGTTTATAAAGGCTTGACTTGTTATACTAGTTTCATACAGGTTTGTACTCGTCAGTAACTTAATGACTCTCAGTTTGAGTTCGCATTATTTATACCTATGTTTGCCGTCTGTGACATAGTAGGCATATTTTTTGCCGTTACCTAATGTTTTTGCCATTGACGGCAAATTTTGCCTTGTTTTGCCATGGAGGCAAAAATTTTGTGTACTTTGCATGATGGTATATCATCTATTTTTTAAATACTACAACCATTTTCGCTGCGTCTGCCTCAACAGACTGTCAGAGATATAAAGTGTGGCAGCTCTAAAGTATAGACCAAGGGAAGCCTTGCCAATGATTGCATCTAGAAGATAGACACAAAATCTCAGGATAATGCTGCAAGGTAAAGTCTGACTGCTTCAAAACAGAAGGTAACTGTTACCTGTCATTGATTTCTTTCTGCCGCTGGTGGACTTGATCCTTTTGGCTGGTTCCCTTCTTTAAGATATCCTCTGCTAGTTTGTTGATTTCTGTTAGTCGACCACTATTGGCGGCAATGTTGGTGAGAAGTTGCTGTAAAATAGTAGACAGATTGGTTTGAAATGTGAAGGTTTATAAACTAAATTTATTTTACTTTATGAAACTTTATGAAACAAGCTGCACACACAGCTTATACAAATCACTGCTGATGTTATGGATGACAGTGCAGGGGAAGGCAGGAAACCAGTGAACCCATGTGTGTGACCACTGTACCCTCTCACAATGTAAAGACAGGGTATCAAACCTGGGTCAGATTTGTGAGAAACTAGTGCACTTCCATCTACACTACCTGGACATGGTCACAAATTTACAGACTTGCCAAAAACCTACTTGAACCAAAAATCCAAAAAGGGTCATAGTTTTATTTGCTTAATTGATTTATTGCTAAATTGCAATACAGAGTTATGGAACATGTGTCTACAAGTGCCCTTGATGGTACTGAATTCATATTCAAAGCTTAACAAAAGGTTTTACTTCTTAGTTATTGAAATACACGATGGACTTGCCAACTTTAACCAGAAATTCTAAGTTTGAAAAGGGCTATAATTTTGCTAAAATGCAATGCAAAGTCATGGAAAATGTGTCTACTGGTGCCCTTGATGGTACTGAATACCTATTGCAAGTTTTAATGATGGTTGCTAAAATATTTGGAATTGCCAAGAGAAACAAAGCCTTAACGCCAACGGAAATAACGACGCCGACACTGAGATGAGTACAATTAGTACTAAGCTCTCCTTGTTCTTCAAATAGTCAAACTTAACAGTTAGATGGAAATTCAATGAAGTGCAGGGAGTGGTTGGCATACAAAAGGCTGCCCTGGAGAGGTCACTGCTATATCCAATTATGTCCATATAAACACCTTCCATGTTTATTACCACTATATAATAACCCTATTGTTGCAGCTTTGGTAATGAGCACACATATTAAATCGTGCCTTCTGAATTATCAGGTAATTACTGCAAATTCATAGTAATTATATTGACAAGGGGGTGGTTTGACAATTAATTATCTTCTGAATTACCAGTTAACTGAGCACAAATAATACAGGTCAATAAGTTAAAACTATACATCTAAAATAACACATTTCTATCAGTGTGCTTTGAGTTAATGTTGATGTGTGATAACCAGTGTACACCAGCGTGATGTGCCCATTTGCCAAGTACAATATTGATCTCTCTGTCATTGTTCCACTATTACTAAGGTTTAACCAGACAAAGTTGTGTAGGTGAAACTATATTCTGTTCTGCGGACAATGCAAAGCATGTATTATGATAAATATTGCGGAACAGAATATATAAACTCACCTCAAACTTCTTTCGCACAGCTTCCATGTTATCAGCCAGACTTTCTTTACTTGTAAGCAACATTTCCTGTAAGAAATCGTAATATAAGTTACCAACCAATCCCTCATTAATTTAGCTGCTGAATTAGTTTCTGTCTTAAAATGTGTCACTTCAATTAGTCACAGTCTATAGAAGACATTAAACTCTCTATAGAAGCCATTAACTTCATTTACCTCTCTTTTGAAGCCATAAACCCCTCTAAAGAAGCCATTAAGGGGGCACTCCACAGTTTAATGTACATTTCTCAATCATCAAACCCATGACAAGCTCTTAGCCTGAATCCTTGAGCAAAAATAAATCACATCATCATTGTGTAATACATTTCTTAGAAGACAATAAAATTACCCATGTTTCCATACCAAATAGAAGTATCAAAAAGCATTTTCTGTACAACTTTAGTCCCATTTCTTTAAGATTACCCCACCCCTTAAAACATGCTAAAAATGCAATTTTAGCAATATTTTAAATGTCAATAAATAAAAATAAAAAAAAATCCTACACATATCAGGGTCATGTCTGCACTCATAATGCTCTTGCATATCAGGAAATGCTAAATTTTACATACCTAGTCCGACATTTTAAAAAGTTATTCCATGCTGATCTCCTCGTCAGTGAAAATCAGCCATTTTAACTACTTTTAGGAAGTTTTTGATTGGTTCACATTTTTCTATTTATAGGTTCCAAAAACCCAAAGAATGCATATTCCAATACACCAAAATAAACTTGGAAGTAATCAAAACTGAAAAAAACATCAAACATGTGCTTCATAATTATTATAAAGACCGTCCATGGACCTAAAAGATGCTTAGTTGATTTCTTTCTGATTTACACCATGGACATTCATGCGAAACTGAGGACTGCCCCCTAACCTCATTTACCTCTGTATAGAAGTCATTTACCTCTGTATATAAGTCATTAACCTCTGTATAGAAGCCATTAACTTCATTTACCTCTCCATAGAAGCCATTAACTTCTCTATGTCATTAACTTCTCTATAGAAGTCATTAGCCTCTCTTTGTCATTAACTTCTCTATAGGAGACATTAAACTCTCTATAAAAGCCATTAACCTCTCTATAGATTTATTACATTTTCTATAGAAGTCATTAACCTCATTATAGAAGCCACTAACCTCTATATAGAAGCCATTAACCTTCTACAAAGGCATTTATAAAAGCCATTAACCTATAGAAGTTATTACCCTCTACAAAAGCCATTAACCTCTAAATAGAAGTAATTACCCTCTCTATAGAAGTCATTAACATCTCTACAGATGTCATTAATTTCTCTATAGAAGCCATTATCCTCTACACAAGCCATTATCCTCTACAAAAGCCATTAACCTCTCTATATAAGCCATTTCCCTCTATATAGAAGTCATTAACATCTTTATAGAAGGCATTAACATATCTACATAAGTCATTAACCTCTCTATAGAAGTAATTACCCTCTCTATAGAAGGCATTAACCTCTCTATAGAAGTAACCTCTCTATATTAACCTATCTACAGAAGCCATTAACCTCTATAGAAGCCATTAACCTCTCTATACAAGTCATTAACATCTCTATAGGTCACTAACCTCTCTATAGAAGCCATTAACCTCTCTACAGAAGCCATTAACATCTCAATATAAGTAATTAACCTCTCTACAGAAGTCATTAACCTCTCTATAGATGACATTAACTCCTCTATAGAATTCATTAACATCTCAATAATAAGAGTCATTAACCTCTCTATAGAAGTCAATTTCTACAGAAATTTAACCTCTATAGAAGTAATCAACGTCTCTATAGAAGTCATAAAACCTCTCTATAGAAGTCATAAACCTCTCTATAGAAGCCATTAACCTCTCTATAGAAGCCATTACCCTCTCTATAGAAGCCATTAACCTCCCTATAGAAGCCATAAAACCTCTCTATAGAAGTCATAAACCTCTATAGAAGCCATTAACCTCTCTATAAAAGCCATTACCCTATCTATAGAAGCCATTAACCAATACAGAAGTCACCAAGCTCTCTATAGAAGCTATTAACCTCTATATAGGTCATAAATCTCTCTAAAGAAGTCATAAACCTCTCTATAGATGCCATTAACCTCTATAGAAGTCATAATACCTCTCCATAGAAGTCATAATACCTCTCTGTGGAAGCCACAAACCTCTCTTTAGAAGTCATAAACCTCTCTATAGAAGCCATTTACCTCTCTATAGAAGCCATTACCCTCTCTATCGAAGCCATTAACCTCTACAGAAGTCATAAAACCTCTCTGTAGAAGTTATAAACCTCTATAGAAGTTATTAACCTCTCTATAGAAGTCATAAATCTCTCTATAGAAGTCATAAATCTCTCTATAGAAGCCATTAACCTCACTATAGAAGCCATTACCCTCTCTATAGAAGCCATTAACATATATAGGTCACCAACCTCTCTATAGGTCATAAATCTCGCTAGAGAAGTCATAAACCTCTCTATAGATGTTATTAACCTCTCTATAGATGTCATTAACCTATATAGATGTCATTAACCTCTACAAAAGTCCTAAACCTCTATATAGAAGTCCTAAACCTCTCTATAGATGTCATTTACCTCTACAGAAGTCCTAAACCTCTCTATAGAAGCCATTAACCGCTCTATAGAAGTCATTACCCTCTCTATAGAAGCCATTAACCTATATATGTCATAAACCTCTCTATAGATGCCATTAACCTTTATAGAAGTCATAATAACTCTATATAGAGGTCCTAAACCTCTCTATAGATGTCATTAACCTCTACAGAAGCCCTAAACCTCTCTATAGAAGCCATTAACTGCTCTATAGAAGTCATTACCCTCTCTATAGAAGCAATTAACCTATATATGTCATAAACCTCTCTATAGATGCCATTAACCTTTATAGAAGTCATAATAACTCTCTATAGAAGCCATTAACCTCTCTATAGAAGCCATTACCCTCTCTATAGAAGCCATCAACCTCTCTATAGAAGCTATTAACCTCTCTATAGGTCATAAACCTCTCTATAGATGCCATTAACCTTTATATAAGTCATAATACCTCTCTACAGAAGACCTAAACTCTCTATAGAAGCCATTAACCTCTCTATAGAAGCCATTAACCTATATAGAAGTCATCAACCTCTATATAGAAGCCATTAACCTATACAGAAGTCATCGACCTCTCTATAGAAGTCATAAACCTCATAAACCTCTCTATAGATGCCATTAACCTTTATAGAAGTCATAATACCTCTCTACAAAAGTCCTAAACCCCTCTATAGAAGCCATTAACCTATATAGAAGGCATCAACCTCTCTATAGAAGCCATTAACCTTTCTATAGAAGTCTATTAACCTCTCTATAGATGCCTTAACATATATATGTCAAACTTCTCTATAGAAGCCATTACCCTTTCTATAGAAGTCATTAACCTCTCTATAGAAGCCATTAACCTCTCTATAGAAGTCATTAACCTCTCTATAGAAGCCATTAACCTCTCTATAGAAGCCATTAACCTCTCTATAGAAGGCATTAACTGCTCTATAGAAGCCATTACCTCCATTTGAAGACATCCTGTATTCAGGACAACCATTTTTCACGTTGGTCATTTAAGTATGGCTAGAAGCTGGACCTACTTACCTTCTCCTTCATCCAAATTTCAAACTCGTCACACTCTCTGTAGAACTTGAACAATTTACTGGCATCTTCCAAACTGATTCGTCTGGCCTGTAATAGAATTAATAACAGCATGTTATGAAAGGCTGTTTACTGTTATACTTTGCTTAAAGGGGCATATGGTATGTTAGGAAAGGCTATATAAATTTACGTTAATACTTTGCTAAAACAAGCATACAGTACGTTATGAAAGACTCTTTACTCTGTTTCGTTTTCTGCTAAAGTGGCTTGACAAAAACCTAAGCACAAAATAATATTGTATGAAAACATATCAAGATTGCGGTGTGTCACTTTAACGAAAGTAGACCAATTCTGGGGACTGGAATGCCAATTATGGGGACTGGAATGCCACATCTTTACAATCATTAATCACCACTCTTCCTTTCCTTTATTTCTTAAAAACAAGACAATATATTGTTTTGAACATTTCAGAAGTTGTCAACGTGCCTTAACTCCATTTTTCATAACTTTGGACGTCCACAATCCATAAAAGGGACACACGGCAATCTTGATGTGTTTAAAAACTTGCGCCTTTCTGTTTGTTTTTCTACATAAGCTGCGTAATATATGTGCAGCCAATAATATTACTTATTAGAATAGTTCAAAGTATTACCAACTGAACATGTTGCACCATTAATATATAAACAAATGGCAGAACAATGAAGAAAATGACTCATTTTATTTAAATATATGCAAGCAGGTTTAAAGTTAAAATAATACTGGATTAATAAATCAAAGTGCTCCTTTTAATCTTGATACAAACTTCAAGATCGCCACGTGTCCCTTTAAAAAGCATCAATTGTAATATTTTAGTATTATCTGTGTCTTCTCCGTATAAGAGCTTTTTACTGTAACACTGTTATATAGGAATAGGTAGATCTATCATGTTTTTCTAAAGGTATAAAATCTGCTCCATTTATGACTGAATACCATTGCCATATATGGAACTGGTTTTGCACATTTAGTAAATATTTGCAAATAAGCCTATACTTAACATGGAAACAAAATTAAGATGATGTTTTACCTGTGCCAGCTTGAGAAGCTTGTTATGTGTCAAGGTGAGGTTACGCTGGCGCTGTTCAACATTCACCTTGTCAAAGTGAAGATTCCCTTTGGAGCGAACTAAAAAACACAAATATGCAAACAATTTTACAGAAAGAAATAGTGCTTATGTCAGTTTCTAAACAGAACAAGAAGCAGTAGAACCCATGATTGGGTGCTTTGTTTAAAGAAGTTTTATCACTGCACATAAAGCAGAAAGTGAAATGAACAAAAAAGGTAAGTACAACACTACAAAAGGCAGTAACTCTAATTTCACTCTGATAGAGTTATTGTTACTGCACTCTGCACTTCCTCTCATTGCCCTCTATCATTGTGTGAAGTTCCATTCCAGTCCCATTTGTAGTTTTTAAGCTATGCTCCTGACAAGAATAATATTATAAAATAACAAACGACAATAACTCTTATTTAAATAAACATATAGTTATGGTTCTTGCATTCTCCACATCCTCTTATTGCTCTCTGGCATTGTGTTTCATTGCAGATCCATTAGTAGTATTGGAGCTATGCGTAGGACAAGAATTTTAAGTATAGAATTATAAAGGCCAGTAACTCTATTGACCATGAAGATCGAGTTATGGTTATTTGACTTCACTTCATCTACTTGCCCTCTATCATTGTATGATGTTTCATTCCAGTCTAGTAGTTTTTGAGTTATGCTCCAGACAAGAATTATTAAGTATAAAATTACAAAGGTGACTTCATTGTGTGAAATTTGATTGCAGTCCCATTACTGGTTTTCATGTTATGGAGCAAGTATAAACTTACAAAGGGCAATACATTTAAATTAAATGAAGACAGAGTTATGGTTCTTGCACTCTGCACGTTCCCTTATTGCCCTCTCATCATCGTGTGAAATTTCGTTGCAGTCTCTCTAGCAGTTTTTGAGTTATTAAGCAGACACAAACTATACGTATAAAATTACAAAGCGCAATAACTCTAATTTAAATGAAGGCAGAGTATGGTTCTTGCACTCTGTACATCCTCTCATTGTCCTCTATCATTGTGTGAAATTCATTGCAGTCCCATTAGTAGTTTTCAAGTTATTCAGCGGACACGAAATGGGATGGACGGACGTTCATACGGACGGACGGATGGAATACTATATCCCCTTCCCGCCGCCGCCAGCAGGGGATGATAACCTGTGGATACAATAAAGAGTTGAATGATGATCCGGTCAACCCTCGATATAACTGTTTTATTGGAACCTAGGTTTTATTTGAACCTAGGCTTCCCTGAATACCCTTGAAAGAATCTTATAATCCCTACCACAAACACAGATTCTTATGATCCCCACCTCAAACACACATTCTTATGATCCCCACCTCAAACACACATTCTTATAATCCAGAGATGCCAACACTGTTTGGATGCAATCTGTAGTCATTGGTTGTTAAAGTGACCCGAGGTGCTATGGGGGTTCGGGTGCATGCCCCCACCTTGAACATTTTTGATTCTGAGATGCAATCTCCTGCATTCTATGGCCAAAAATGACACTGATATATGCTGAAAAGTCAAGCTATTTTGAATCATGTTACACTGAAACACAACATGAAATGTCACATCACTCTGGCAATCTGTAAAATTACTAGAGTAGTCGTTCTACTGTTTTATAACAATTGACTGAAATGTCATCTCACTGACAATCAGTGATCAGTATTTATACTAGAGTGTATGTACATTTAAGAGTTATTAGTTCTCATGGTTTCAATTATGTTAGTCGTAGAACACTTCCTAATTCAGTCACTGTATTTTTATTTTTTTTCACGATCACAACGAAATTCGTAGTTGCATGCAAACTGGTCGTAGTGGGGTAAATGGAATAGAAATTTGTATAAAATACGGACAAATCGTAGTGGTTGGCATCTCTGATAATCCCTACATCAAGTACACATACTTATAATCCCCACCTCAAACACACATTCTTATAATCGCCACCTCAAACACACATTCTTATAATCGCCACATCAAACACACATCTTATAATCCCCACCTCAAGCACATCTATAATCACCACCTCAAACACTCATCTTATAATCCCTACCTCTAATACACATCTTATAATACCTACCTCAAACACACATTCTTATAATCCCTACATCAAGCACACATTCTTATAATCCCCACCTCAAACATATTCTTCAGTGGTAAAATTTAACTTTTTTACCCACTTTCTTTTTTTTGCGAGTGCAGATAATTTCAACTGTTTTATAACAATTGACTGAAATGTCATCTCACTGACAATCAGTGATCAGTATTTATACTAGAGTGTATGTACATTTAAGAGTTATTAGTTCTCATGGTTTCAATTATGTTAGTCGTAGAACACTTCCTAATTCAGTCACTGTATTTTTATTTTTTTTCACGATCACAACGAAATTCGTAGTTGCATGCAAACTGGTCGAAGTGGGGTAAATGGAATAGAAATTTGTATAAAATACGGACAAATCCTAGTGGTTGGCATCTCTGATAATCCCTACATCAAGTACACATTCTTATAATCCCCACCTCAAACACACATTCTTATAATCGCCACCTCAAACACACATTCTTATAATCGCCACATCAAACACACATCTTATAATCCCCACCTCAAGCACATCTATAATCACCACCTCAAACACACATTCTTATAATCCCTACATCAAGCACACATTCTTATAATCCCCACCTCAAACATATTCTTCAGTGGTAAAATTTAACTTTTTTACCCACTTTCTTTTTTTTGCGAGTGCAGATAATTTCAACTTGCAAAACTGCATTCTTACTTGCACTTTTTGCTCTTTATAATAAGACATTTCTATGCATAACTTTATAACTTATATAATACTGACATGTACAGTACAACTCACGCGAAACCCCCACTTTTCTCTTTTACGCCGAGTGCGGAATTTACAAATCGCGTAATTACGCGGAGTTTTGATGATAAAACTACTTGGATTGGGAATCAGCTGTCGGCGTTCTTACGCCACGATACTTCGCGTAGACAAACTTGGAGTTCGCCGAGTCAAAACTGCACATGTAAAGGGTGCAACTTTTTCTAATTGCAGTCATTTTAATGCATAATTATTCAGTAAAGTTAAAAAAAATAATCAAAGCAGAAGGCAATTTTACTTTTGTTTTGGAAAAGCGGATGTGGAACAAATTGAATGCCTGGATTATGTATACTGAGTTACAATAGTTATATGGCGGTTCCTATTACCGGCTTCGTGGCGAATGAACATAAAATTCAATTCGTAATTATTATACTGGAAATTATAATTATATTTTTAATTAATAGTCATTTGTAACAGATTTTAGTATTCTGCTGTTTATTATTAACACATCGATGTGTTCTTTAGTCAGAAATAATAAGAAAAAATTGTCAAGAATTCCGTGTCATAAACCCGTTGTTAGTGCCGCCTTGTTAAAAGGTATGGACATGGCCAAGGATTATGGGTATTTATGTCGGTTGAAAAAGTGTGAATTTTGGACAACAGAAATGAACAAAACTTGTGATTAAATGCATTAAAAGTTTGACAGAAAAGGTGCACTCGCAGTTTTGTGCTGAAAATGTCTATTTGCATTTTCTTAAATCAACTCGCATTTTGCGAGTTTGCGAGTGCTAAATTCGAGCCCTGTTCTTATAATCCCAACATCAAACACACATTTTGTAATCCCCACCTCAAACACACATTCTTATAGTATTGCAAGGTGAAAGCTAAATATGAATGTGAAGGGTATTGACTCAAAAATAGGCTTGACATAGTTACAGATTCCTGTTTCGTAAAGCTACTAACACACACACACACTTACTGTTGAGGAAGGCAGACACAAGAATGTTCCTTTTGAGAATCGAGTATGTTCTTTACACAATTCAGAGGTTGAAAATAAATTCCATTTTTTAATGACCTGTATGTTACTAAACCCTTTGAGTCTTTCTGTCGGGAAATACATATTATAAATACGTCTTTTTCACTAATGAACAACTCTGGACAGTTACAATACTACATTATAATTCTTACAAGCAAAGATTATGTCCTAAATAGTTGTGTATTAACTTTGTTGGTGATGTTTTTTGTCTAAGGAATGATATACTGACAAAGCAAGCAACTTTAAATAAATGTTTTATATTTAGTGGTGAGAAAATGCTATGTAAGTGGTATGTCCTGTCGAAGATGTATTTTGTTTCGGGTAGATTGTAAGGAGCTGCTGATAAGCTGATTTAACTATGAGGTTATAATCTAAATTTGGTGACAATTCTGTAACAGATTATACAAATACACTTGATTTTGAGTTGTATTTCTTGCACACAACTGTTGCGTATTTCCACCTGTCGAGGGGCATTTGTTGACCTGCTTATTCATAGTTAATAGTTTTTAACAAACTAGTTTTAACAATATCTTTTTGTATTCATTTTGATAACTTACTGTTTCATTTTGCTTCCGTTTTTGCGAACAATATGACCTATTTATGTGTCAGCATTCATTCATTCATTGTTGCTTATTTAATTACAACCAGACCACTCACCAGATGGTGCTCGTCGTAGTGTGCTCTTTTTCTCTGCCTTGGTTTTCACGACCTCTTTCTTCATCACTGTTTTCTTGACCTTGACCTTCTCTGCAACCTTGATCGGTTTCTGAATGACCTTTTGAATAACCTTTGGTTCAACATCCTTGACATAGTTTGATGGTACAAAACCTTCATTGCCGTCATTCTTACGAATCTGCCACCAATCATTGTTTGTCTTCTGGACTAAGGTCATCACCTGTAATTTGTAATGGTCAAACAGGATTATTACTTGGTAGAACCAGAACTTGTAAAGGTCAACCAGGGTTATCACCTGTAATTTGTAATGGTCAGGATTTTTATGTGTAGAATCATAATATATATGCAAAGATCAAACAGGATCTAGTTGGCAGACTTATAAAGGTCAACAGGATTATTACTTGATGAATTCCAATATATAACATTAGGGAATGTTTTAATAAACCTCGACCTATGAACCATTGACCCCACAATAAATGGAGGTCCTCAGCTCAACAAGGACATTTCACGAATGTGGCTACCCATTGTTTACGGGTTTACAAAAACATGATTGGTGAACGTCAACCCGGGTTATGATCTTGAAAAAGTCTACATAAAAATACCTAACAAGTCTCATCAACAGTTTAAGAAATAATAATTACAATGAAATAATTCATCAATAATTTATGAGATCTCCAGCTTGTGTTCTCATGAGATCAAAACACAAACTAAATATATGGTTATATGGTATTATAAGAAACCAAAGTTCATTAAGCTTATCTCACATTTCACAAACAGTTTATATATGTTTTAAACCAAGATTTTGCGGTTTGTTGAATTTTATCTCTTTTACCTACAGAAATGTCATAATATGTCGTAAAAGGAACGGAAAGAGATCATGTTTAGTATGTTCAAGTCAGTTCAATTTGGATACAAGGTAAGAGATGTCACCCCATATTGGACCTCACCATTCCACGCAGGTCATTCACCCTGGAGGGGAACTGACCAGACCGAGTCTGTGATTCTTAATTATATATGCACCAATAATGGACAAAAAAAGATTTACCAATAATTACAAATAAAACAAACACCGACACTTTGATACAATAATTTTATTATTATGTTTGTCACCATTTCAGCTTTAAATTGTGCTACATCAATACATCAATCATGCGCTACATCAATCATGCGCTACATCAATCATGCGCTAATCAATCATGAGCTACACATCCATCGATTGTTACAAAATAGTTCAAATGAAAATACTAACAAACACATTTAAGTGTTTGAAGCACAATTTAAATTAACCCCCACACAGCACTAAACAAACTCTAGTGTGAAAGTCAATAAATACTGAAAAGTGGATCCGTTGGAAGCAACAAACAACACAAACAAGAGATAAAATTAGCAGACTCGAGTTTATTGAGTCTCATTCGAGATTTTATGGAAGCAAACATCATCATTCAATTTCGTGAAAATAGGAAACTACTGACTGAAGTTAAAATTAGCTAATGGACAGATGATGGATGTCAAACAACATTCAATCCTATAAGCTTGATCAGTAGCCGTAAAAAATTAACAAACGTTTACATTTAATAAGAGCTAGCCAAGCAGAACATGTCCACGAATAATCAATTATTTATTAATTTACATTTGTTTCTGCTATCTTTACAGTTGATCAAACTCCTATCAAAATCTCAGCACCAAGTGCGCACACTGCATGTTCATGGCATCACGTTCTAATGAATTGGACATTCAATAACGGAAGCCAATAATTCGTGCTGCTGTATACTGTGTTCTCAAGGGGAGACGTCTGGTGATAGGTGTACAGATTGGATGTACCATTTTCTAATCAATTGTCAACATTTTTTTCTACACTCAAGATTTCATGATTTTGTTTTTGTTTTTGTTTTTATGACCAATATAAGAAGAAAAACATTTGCCACAATTTATTGATAATGTGGTTAATAAAATTAAAAATTAAAAAGAAAACATTTCACAGAATCTTTTACGTAAGCCATACAGAAAGAAGACAGCAGTGGAAATAGTTGAAAAGACACTTGGGTATGAAGGTACGTCATTTTTTTAAAACAAAGAAAAACATTATTTAATTTAATTTAATTTAATTTTTGAAGTTGTACATTATAGAAGAGTATTCTTTATTTTATGTTTTAAATGTAACCATCTTTAAATATACTATAGGAAAAACAAAATGCAGGAATTACCACTGTATAATTTATATACTGCATAATTAATTCCACATAATATTCCAAAGTTTTGGAAAAACCAAGGGCTGCAGCTAGTTTGATAAAAGACAAAACTGTGTCATTGTAGACTATTTTTAATCACAGTACACTTTGGAACACGAAATTCATAAATATCAAAGTTCTGCTTGAAAATCTGAGCCATTTAGTACTGTATTTCATGTATTAAATAGATTGCAAAATTTTACATCGTAAGTTTGCTCACCTGCTTGAGCCAAATTCTATCAATAATTGAACTTTGAAGTGATAACATTGTTTTAGAATTTTTTCCGAAAAGAAAGGTCTGATGTAGCCATGTACTTTGATTCATAGCAGCATATTATACATACGCCATATAGCAGAAATTCCCGAGTTGCATTTCATTTTTCCTTTAGAAGTGCAGAGATTTTTTTGTTTGGTTTTAAATTTGTTTTTGTTTTCCCCCGCAAATCAAAAGCATAATACTACTGTAGTAAAGAGGGTACAGTGGGCTTTAAGGCTTATTTGTTTAAAAAAACAAGTGAAGCACCAACAGTTGTGCGAATGCCAAATTGCGAATTCAACATTTTAACAGAAAAATATAAGTAAAAAGGGGGCTAATTCATGTAAAATATAAGAGAGTTATAGTTTCCTGTCTTATAACATTGTGTAATGAGGTTTCAAAGCTTTCCCACAATTCGTTTTTGAGAAATGAGGAAAAAAAACATTTAACCAAAACGTTAAAATGCATAGACGGACAGACGGAAATCATTAAACTATAAGCGTGGATTTGCTACGCAATTCGGCTAATAAACAGCTTTGAAATTACCTAATTAAAACGTGAAATGGATCAAAGATATAGATGTGACATTAACAGTTTTCTATAATACAACTCAGTAATTATACATTTCAACAAGTCTTCTCCGAGAAAGCTCCCCCAAGCTGTCACGCAGATCACCTCAGCGATATCAATAAATGATGTTTATGTCACATAAAAGACTGATTTTTTTCTTTTTATTGCCAAGTTTAAAATAGCTAACCTTGATGGGTCACTGTCGTTAAGGTCTTTTATTTATATGTTCAGTGTTTCTTTTCTGTCAGTGGTTTATTGCATGAATTTATACTTTCCACATGACCACTGGTCAGTTTTATATTTTCCATATGATCACTGGTATTTTTTTTTATTTCCATATAATTATGACCACTAGGGAGTGTTATATTTTCCATATGACCACTGGTGGGTGTTATGACCACTGGCAGGTGTTATATTTTCTATATTATTTCTTGTCAGTTTTTATATTTTACTTTGACCACTGGTCAGTTTTATATTTTCCATATGACCACTGGTCAGTTATATTTTCAATTTGGCCACTGGTGAGTGTTATATTTTCCATATGACCACTGGTCAGTTTTATATTTTCAACTGCAATTATATCCAAAACTCGCTAGAAATCTCTGAACTTGTTTCATTAATTATAATTGTGTTATTGTTCTATAAAAGGAATCTTTTAAAATAAATTATTTTTGTATTTTGGTGATGCATATTTATGTTTGACAGATGTAAAATATGTTTTAAATCCATAGCCATGAATTTACAGGAGCTTTGTAAATATCTTTAATGGTAAACATTACCAAAAATTAGGCAGACAATTAAACCTCCATGTTTCAGTTTTTTTTGTGTGCACACATCTCCCTATTTTTTGGTGCACAAATCTCTCTATTTGTTTATTGTGACCTCTCCCTTAGGCTATTTTTTAAGAACTGTTCATAGTTGGACTGTCATATGTTTGCTGGTAAATAGCATATGTAATACTCAAGTGCTTTGTATCTTCACTCAAGCTAATGCGTGTAAGCAAGCTGAAATTCACATTTTTAATTTAATCAAGGACTGTAAGGTCTCAAATTCCCTCTAGTTAATGATGTAATTCAAACCAAATTTGGTTAAAGGGAATGCAGCGACACAGCCTAACCATCTTTATTATTGAGAGTTCTGAAATACTTGAATAAGAGTGAAAGAATTATCAAAATCAGATGATAAACACAGAAGATATGATCATTTGAAGTTTCTGTTGAAGCGGATATGGAAGCGGCCATTTTGAGAGCTATGACATCACGGTTCTGAATGACCATGTATGGAATATTTATAAATATGAAAATTTACTGATTTATAGGGAAAAAATGACAGCAACTGTATGAAAAATATGTAATGCTTAATGGCAATAATGCTGTATATGTCCAGTAAAAAATCATTCATTTGCAGTGATTTTCTTCCTTTTTAAACGATATTTATCAATTTTCCATATATGGTAATATGACGTCATAGTTCTGAAAATGGCAGCTCCCATATTCGTTTTAGAACAACCTTTAAATGGTCGTATCTTTTTCTTTTTTTTTCGTTTATCATCCGATTTTGATAATTCTTTCACCTTTTTCCTAGTTTTACAGAACTCTCAATAACAGAGCTTGTTTGGCTGTGTCACTACATCCCCTTTAATATAATAATACATGACCCTAAAATCCATTACCATTAAGATCAGATATTGAGTAAACATGTAATGATGAACAACAAGTAGTCCCCACTTCACTTTGTGGAATCGAGTGTATAACAGATATTTACAATACAGTAGTGAACAACTGATTAATGAAAAATAATCCTCTTAACATGTATGGGAAGAGCCCTTACTAAATATGGTGAAAATCCAATATTGTTTACCTAAATCATCACATAAACAAGACCCCCAAGGATTAACATAATAATACAAGGTCGTCCAGCCAATGCAGCTACAAACTTACAGACAGCTGTCTGTTTGAAACCCTAACTCAAAAAGACAAGGGGCACCCCTGAGTGGTTTGATTTCTGACTTGAAATCCCTTGCCCTCACGGGACCAGGAATCTTTATCCCCATGTGGTTCCGGGGGTCCCGTTTGGTTACATGGAAAAGAATAGGGCCAAAGCAGATCCCGTTGGAGGGGAAGGCAGAGGGGTAGAAACCCCCCGAATTCATGAACATTTTATCATTTTTTGTTCATGCTCATTAAAGGTCTTCATCATGACCCCTGCATTGTTTCAGGTGCCATCTCGCTCATATCACTAGAGCAGTGGCAGAAAAACAATAACGTGGCTCCAGCGTAAATGGAGTGTCTACAATAGAATTTGCAGCAACTCTGCAGTTCAGGGTGAGAAGGTTCTAGGCACGTTCTCCATATTTTATCTCGATGTACATGGAGGATGAGCCAGGCATGTTTATTCCTGTTAGGCGCCATATAACCTTTCATGTGTTGGTGCGCCTTAAAACCCCAATTCAATTTATGTGAGGAAGCTATCCAGCTGGCTTGCAGAACGTCTGTGGTTCTACCCATGTACCCATCTGTGCAAGAAAATTGCCCGGAGGCACACCTGGGGTATTCCTCCACCATATGACCTTAGCCGTTGGTGCAACTACAAAATCCAATTCTATTCAAAAAGACAAATATCAGCCCTGTCACAGAAAACAGATTTAGTTCAGTGCCATAATCTTATAGGGAGTTACAGAGCAATGATGTTTATCAGGATGGGTGAGCCGTCAATTACAGAATAAACAACCCATCTCACTGCCTGTTTACACAAGTTGCCCGTGTAAACAAAATGCAATTTGTATGTTTTCCAATTTCATACCTAACCAATCATGAAACAACAATTCATAAATAATTGTTTCACCTAATTGATTCAATTAAATTTGTAGAATGAACAATCAATTTTATTTATTAATCAAGGACTAGTGTTTGTTTCATATGAAAAAAATATTAAAACAAGTTGAATAATATTGTTTTATTTTTACAAGCAAAAGCCAGCAACATATTAAAAATGTTTCAGCTCTGGAATACATCATCTCATGATACAACACATGTGGTAATATCATAAAATAAGATGTTACAAAGCAACATCTTTTAACCTCGGTGGTGGTTTAGTGGTAAAGCCTGCACCTCGCATGATCACCGACCAGGTCACACCAAAGACTTTGTACAAGACCTCGGTCTGAGGGTGTCTCGCCCACCGTGGCAAATGGCATATGAAATATTTTATTAAATTTGTACTTAAATGATGTCCACAAAAGACAACACATATGACCAAGTATCAAACAAATAAAAGCGAGGTAATCATACCGAGTTAAGTTACTGAGGTTAAGTGTCTCGCCTAACAGGGGCTGGACTTAAAAATAAAAAGGTCAATCATGCTTAAATGAAAGTTTATAAACATTTTAGTAACTAAAAACAATGGAATTTACAGTTTGCCGAGATGACATTTAAGTGCATTTGTTTTAAAACAAAATGCGTTCTATTAAAAACAAGGATGCTCTACTGGCTAAAACAGCTCTTATATCAAGGGTTGTCGACATAAAATTCCCATCCATACTTCTTTTAAAACATTGCAAAAACAACAGGGATAGGATGGTCTTAGATCGCTCACCTGGTAATCATGGGCAATAAGTCTGCTGTGTCAAATATGGCATGAGTATTTTTTAATTTGTTCCTTTTATGAATATTCATAAAAATGGGGGGGGGGGGGGGGGGGGGGGGGGGGGGGGGGGGGGGGGGGGGGGGTGTTGGAGTGGGGGGGGGTTTATATTAACATTCTAAACATATAGGGTGAAGATCACATAAAAAATGAAGTAAC